>PVIR01024796.1:0-25521 GCA_004026965.1 Petromus typicus | reverse complement strand
AAAAAAAAAACCCTGGGAAAAAACACATAAATATGTTCAGTATTTATCTCTGAATAGTAAAATCATGGACAGTAAAATGATAGGATTCATTTGTTTCTCTTGAACTTCTCTGTGTTGTTTTCTTTTTTTTTTTTTTCCAGATAATCTAAAGACAGACTCTTTTTAAACTTGTATATTAGAGCAATAAATATTTTTAAAGTTTAAAAACATCAGCCTTTGTAATACAGAAATTTATTAACTGCAACCACTGCATACCACCAAGTCAATACCACCAGGAAGAGAATATGGATGCAGGCTCACAAGGCCATCTGAAAGTGAGAGTCAGCCGCAGCTCCATGAGGGAGAGACTCCAGATGAGTACTGTGTTTAGGATTGTGCAGGAATCGACCAGGAGGAAAGGAGAGGATTTCCCTGTTGGGTTAAAAAAAAAAAAGAGCTTCTTGCCTCAGAGCAGAATCCACCATTACTAGTAAGGGATAAGTTGAATTCAGGAACAAAATGATGTGTAGAATGCTGGTGAGGATTCCGCTGAAATAATCCCTTTATCCTTGTCCGGTCCTTTAATCACACCTTCGGAACACTTTGGCGCATCCAAGATCTCACAGGATACATAGTTGCTGTTATTTTTTTCTCTCTCTTTTTTTTTAATCCAGTGTTGTGAAATCTGCTAATTTTGATGAATCAAATCTTACAACATTGATTTATTGTAAAAGAGGTAGAGATATATTTCTGTTTATTGAGAATGGAGAGAGGGATAGAAAGGAAGAAGGATTTAAACTGATTTTTTTTAATGTTTTCATTTATATGTAAGTTGAAAGAAGAGGTCAAAGACAGATCATTTAAATGACAATATGCTCCAGCTGCACTGATGTATTTGCGCTTCTTCTGAGAAACTATTTGCATTGTGACAACTGGAATTTGCATACTTTATTCCTTCTCTCCAGATGATCCTGACAAACTTCCTTCCTGATAAACTTCTATGTACACTTGTAGACAAAGTTGAAATGTTTCTTCTACTGCAAGAACTTCCATGACATACATACATCATACATACATGATGCATGCATGCATACATACATACTACATACAGTCACTGAGTTTAATGAGCTCCAGGCCCTTCCCAAATTTTCACCCATCTGACAAGCCAGGTAGTTTAGCTCACAAGAGCTAAACTAAACATCTTTTCACAAGATGAAAGTGAGCCTTAGAGGACTTTAGCCCCCCGATCAGGAGTGCACAGTCAGACTGGGAACCCAAATCTAAACCCAAGATTTCCTCCTGAAAACTCCTTCTTTTGAAAATTGCATTACCTATTCAGACTTTGCTTTATATTTGCTTGCATGTTTAGCTTTCTCACAAAACTGTCCTCATTAGGGATCAAATTTATGAACTTACCCTTGCAAAGCAGGCACCAGAACCACTGTTCTATGTCCCCAGACCCCCGTCTTCGTTCATTAACAGAACATTATTGAAGGAATTATATTTCTATCTCCCATGTTACTCAGAGTTAAATTTGATTTGACGCTTGCTGCCTGACTATAGGCTTCGCAGATTAGGATTTGTGTGCGCACAAACCGAGGATGTTTCATTCAGCCTTGAGTCTGAGCCTTGTCACAGCATCTGCCATTTCAGAAATTGCTAACTATACCTTTCAGTGAAGTGAAATAATGAATGAAGGAGAGAGACTCCATCTAGTAAAGCTGTGGCTTTTCACAAAGCATACTTTTCAAAATTTTTATCATTGTCTCCATTGTGTGTAGAATATTTCTTGAATTAATGTGAATTACACTACCAGTATCAACAATCATGTTATCTCGAGTGAGATCAGTACTGTATGTCAGGCTTGTTGCGCTTGTGGTCTGAGTTTAGAGCAAATTTTGCTTTCTTATAAACAAACACAGTGAAACTTTAAAATACACAGTGCAGATAGGCTTCTTCATTTTACATATCCAGGCAGGATTTAATTCAGAGTTCACGTAGGTAGTTTCAGGCTTTGGACTTTAAGTCAAGGTGGTTCATTTTTGTCACTACAAGATCTACAGCTGAAATATATTTTGTTGGTGTTAAAAGGCTTTCATAAATTTAGGGTTATTAAAAGTTGATCACAGACTATGTCCAGTGTTTTACTGAGTAAATTATTATGTATATTAATCAGATTTCCATTACTGTAACAAAAAAATCCTAAAATAATCAGTTTGTAAAAGAAAAGGTTTATTTTTCCTCAGTGTTTTAGAGGTTTTAGTTTATGGTCTTTTTGCCCTGTGTCAAGGCACCAAAAAGCCATTCATTCCAAGGTAGGAAAGTGACACAGAAGAAACTAGGGTCCCAAACTCTACTTTAAGGGCATGTACTGATAACCTAAGAACCTAGAACCTCACACCTACCCCTAGCTTGTATCTCCCAATAGTCTCACTGTTGGGAATCAACCTTTAGCATATGGGCCTTCAGAGAATACTTAAGATACTAACTATATCGACATGTTTATTTGGTGACTGTAAAGCTCCTTTTAAAAAAATTAGTATATATACATTTAACATTTTGGTTATTTTTACCCTTCCTTTCTTTACCCCTTGCACTTCCGTTTGCCTCCTTCCCCAGATCCCATTCCCACCTCCTTCGAGTCTGTCTCCCCATTTTCTCCTGTGTCTCTTCTATTTTGTTCTTTCAATTATTTATATATGAAGTCTCCCATATTTGTTAAAGACAGGTTGTCCTGCTTTTCTCTTTTCACATGAAAATCTGTGAGCAGTAAGAAGTAGCAGAAGGTATTAAACTGTCCCTCATGTAACAGGACAATCTTACATCAGATTTTTAAATACAAAGGAATAGGCAAAGGGATAATGACACTGACTTCAATTCTAACCCAAATAAGGCAGGAAATTAAGTGAAATCAGTTTTTCCTCTAATCTTATGTGGAAAAAAATGTGTCATATGGCAAACCCATATGAATCCAATCTGTTTTTGGCTTATTCATCTTTCCAGTGACATTCAGACTGCAGAAAATGTATCAGAAACCTAGAGAACATTTTACTATCATCATATAGAGCTGAAAAGTGTAAAGTATGTATAATTTATATATTTTTTTAAATTTCTGATTGAAATAATGTGTTGATCATATTTCTTTTCCTCAGAAATCTATGGCTACTTTATATATTTGTGTTACTCTGCCTAGAGGCATATTTTCTCCTTTCTTAGTTCAGATTGCTGTAGCAAAATACTAAAACCTGAGTGGCACGTGAATAAGACAAATTTATTGCTCAGATATTAAGAATGGGCTATGTGAGGTCAAAACACCAGTGGCCTTAGTTTCCGGTCTCGTCCTATTTCTGGGTCACAGGTGACACCTTTATCTGTGTCCTCACATGGTGAAAAAGCCAAGAAAGCTTTCCCCAGAGTCTTCTGTGAAGGCTTAGTAATGATGTCCTTACTTTTATGATCCAAGCAACTTCTAAAAACCCCATGTCTTAATACTGTCATCTTAGTGATGAGTTTTCAACATGTGAAATGGGGTGGGGGGACACAACCATTCAGACCATAGTATCTTGTAGTCTCCACAGAATGAAAGATCAGAATCAATGTCTTGAGAATAAAAATCAATTTATGCTACCCTATGACATGAAAACTGGACCAACTTCCTTTACTCGCCATTGATCTGCTATGACCCTCTCCTCCTCATCTCTCCAGCCTCCTGTCCCACACATGCACTTCTGCAATAATGGATGGTGGACAAATTCCCAGGTGTTCTGTGCTCCCATTGATTTATACCCATATCTGTTATTCTCTCTGTTGGGATCTTTCCTCACTCCCCTCATTTCATTCTTGTTCTTCTCTGTAAATTGATATCCCCCTTTTAACATACGAAGAAATTCCATTTCTAGGAAATTCCTCAGAGACCAGATTAGGTGCCTCTCTGTGTCATGCACTTACTGTTGAAGCCCACATAGCATTGATGGGTGCTGTTTGGCAGCTTTTCTCTTTTCTTGACCATACCATAACTTACTTAAGGGAAGGGGTTTATCTCATTCTTCTTTGCAGGTCCATAATCTTATCCAACGTTTGGTATAATGCCCATAATCAGTGAGCCAGTCTGCTTCCCA
This sequence comes from Petromus typicus, assembly GCA_004026965.1. NCBI lineage: Eukaryota > Metazoa > Chordata > Mammalia > Rodentia > Petromuridae > Petromus > Petromus typicus. Next base: position 21,424 of record PVIR01024796.1, on the reverse strand, counting down.
TTAGCAGACTGAGTAAAGTACACTTTTTCAGAGTATAATCTGAGAAACAAATGGGAAAAATTGAAACCTTTAAGGTAAAAATCTTTAATATGCTGTGACAATACTTTATTGGCATAGAATCTTTTTTGATCTTAAAATTATATTTAATCTATTTTACTGAAAATACTTTCTAACATTTATTTTTGTATTTTATGAAAAAACAAAATTTCATAACAAAATAATGAGAATAACAAAAGTTAGTGTGAGGTATATCCTTTTCTTCAAAGTATTTACTCAGAGTACAAGACATCAACAAAAAAATTATTAGCACTTCTTTCATGATAATCATTCCCAATAAAATAGATTTAATATGCTTTTTTGCAAAGAAAACCTTCTGACATTTTATTATAAATGTAACAAGTAGATCATATTTAGCCTTTGTGTTCAAGAAATGAAAGAAAGTCAATGTGGAGAAAGCAGCAAATCTCCCAAAATATGATGATTAGATGTTGTTGAATCTGAAATGAATGTGTGACTCAAGCATAGAATCTTTTGATGACTTTTTCTTTAATAAAATATATTTTATTGTTAGAAGATACTTTTTTGAGATATGATTTACATGCAAAAAATTATAGATATTTTATGTGCACAAGTTAATGTGTTTGGAAGTAAGTAGACACCTATAAATTGGATGTCACAATTAATGCCATAAACTTATCCATCACTTCTACATTGGTCTGTTTTTCCATTGCTCTGACATGATGTCCAATACTCACAGGTTAAAGAAGGAGATATCTAATTTTACCTATGTTTTAAAGGGATTCACTCCATGGTCAACTGCACCCAAAGCGTAAACATGGTGGAAGGGCAAGGTGAAACAAAGCTGCTTAGTTCATGAGGGCCAGGAAGAAGAGCAGGAAATAGTGCCAGAGAGGAAGGAGCACAAGACCGACACAAACTCTGCATCCTCCATAACACACCCAAACACCCAGATATGTGCTCCACAGTGGATAGATTCCAAAGTTAGTCTAACTGACACTCTATCCTAATTGCTGAAACCTCCAAAAGTTTTATCATCCTGCCCCTTTGATTTATTTTGTCTTATTGATTTTCCTTTTTTGGTAAAAGAAAAAGCATTTAACATAATAGCTACCCTCTTGGCAAGTTTTTAGTTGTACGATTCAGAATTGTTAATCATGTGCCACTTTTTGAACCAGTGCTCTCCAGAACTTATTTTGCATGATTAAAACTTTACGTTCTTTGGCTAACAGCTCCTCATTATTCCATTTTCTTAGCCATAGCAACTGTTCTTTCATTTTCTGCTTCTCTAATATTAACCATTTTGGAATCCATGTGTATGCAATATTATGTGTTATTTGTCTTTCTGGATCTAGCTTATTTAACATAGCATAATTTCCTCTAAAACTAATCCATGTTAATCCAAATGGCAGAGTTTCCCTTTTATAAAATGTTGACTAACTGTCCGTGAACATATCTCACATTTTCTTTATTTACTTATAAGTTGATGGATACTCAGGTTGCTTTCATATCTTGACTATTGTGAAAGTTGCTGCAATGAACTCAGGAGTACAGATACTCAAGGTCCAGATTTCAGTTGATCTGGATATGTACCAAGCAGTGGGACTGTTGATTCAACATATTTTTCATTTTGAAAGCAGGATACCCTCTGTCCTTTTCTACAACAGAAATAATTTTTATTCTTGGTAATCAGGCTATTTGCTAGAATGAGAGAAATAAAACAGTGCCTAAGTACAAAAATAAGGTTAAAGAAAGGAATCATCACTAATTAATGTATTAATTCAAGGTTACAGACACTCCACATGCACCTTCATGAAGTTGATTCCCAGCTCTAATTGGATGATTTAATGATACGTTAGAGTTTACTAACAAACTCTACTTAATGAGACTGAGTGTGAATGTGAAAATAGTCAGTGTGAACAGAATATTGAAAATTCACTGTTAGTGGAGTGAAAGCCAGTAGGTAGATGTTTCTTACTCATTCTGTTTATTGTTATAAAATACTGGGACACAAGTAGCCTGTTGGACCAGATAGCAACTTCACTATAGCAGAAGCAGCTTCAGGCCTCTGTGGCTCATTTCAGCGACTGTGTAGTCTCCTAGTACAAAGTGGACAAAGCAAGTACTTAGAAAGGCCTTCCTGGTGGGAATCCACAGGGCTCACTTAAAAACCTAAGATGAAAATGGCTTCTAATTGTGTAGTGTTTGTTTTAAAAAATAAAAATTAAGGGCCGGGGATATAGCTCAGTGGTTCCAGCGCCTGTCTTGCAAGCGCAAGGACCCGGGTTCGATCCCTGGTTAACCACATACAATACTGGGCATGGAGACTCATGCCCAGCAGCAATCAGTACCACACAACACAGTGCCGGGTGTGGTGGCTAAGGCCTGTAATCTCAGCACTCAGGAGGCAGAGACAGAAGGATTGCTGTGATGTGAGTTTGAGGACCCTGTCTCAAAAAATAAAATAAAACTAAAATTAAAATTAAAAAATATTTCCAGTTTATTTTTGTAAAATTGATATTTTGAAGAGGGCAGCAATGTAGAATACCCTGGGATTTTAAATCTGGATTTTTGTGTTTTTCTGGACTTTGTCAACCGTTACCCTCCACCTCCCTGTCTGCCCATCTTTCCCTGTTTCTTTCCTAGTAAGTATGAGAGAAAATACATTTTTCTCTCTTATGTTTCTTTACTTAATGAAAACAAGCAGTAATGGCAGTGAAAGTAACAAAATTTTTGAATTCTGGCTACAGTCTCAGCCATATTTTAAATAGCTTCTTCCAGATATTTACGTTGGCATTAAGTTCTTGTCCTATCACTGCTATTTCTTTGTAATTCTAAACAATTCTCAATTTCAAATAAGAATTTCATAGTACACTCCGAGGATTATCCTACTCTCATTCAGTTTTAAACTCCTTTCTGTTTTTATTCTCCACACCCTTGCCTGTAGGTCAAATAGTTTTATCTCAGTTTTTATCTTTTCTTTTAGACTTTTATAGACAGAACTGCAATGAGTTTGCTCAGACTACTGATATCTCTGAGCAACTTGAAGCATAGAATGGTTCATGTCCATCTGTAAGTATTATGATAAAATAAAAAATTAGGTTTATAACTTGCCCTTCATGATAGATCTCTCCCTAAGCTGACTCTGGTCCTAGCCTTGTACCACCTCAAAAAGTTACAAACATAATTACTGGTTTAAACTGAAACTCTTGTGCCTTAAATCTTAGTAGCCTGAAAGAAAATTTCCAGAGGTGTTCTAGTAAGTTTAATTAAGAGCTTATGTTGACTTAGGAATATTATGTACACAGCACTGATCAGCAGTGTAGCAGATGAATTTGTTATGCAGAAAACATAAGCAATTTGTTATTACATTGGCCAATATGAGTGAAACCTGTCTCAACAGGAATGTTGCAAAAGGGAAGGCAGTGAAACTCTCATTTCCACTGAGACTGAACTAACTTGCCAATTCCGAGCCATCAATCATAGTCAATGTGTTCAAAACCAATCATGCACCCTTCACAGCTCATTGTACTCATCAGCACTTTAAAGGTCAACAGTCCAGAGATGTCATTTTCAGCCAAGATTTCAGTGGCCTGTGGTTTGGGCACTGTGCCTCGGCTGTCTTTCTCAAGGATGTGTTCTCGGTTAGCTGAACTCTGCGGACCAGTTTCAACCAAATCTGAAAGGACAAAAGGGCAGTCTTATTTGTGAGAGATGACACTGTATTACACCTTTGCAACTGTTGTCTTGAAAATCAAATCACCTCCTCCCTCGAAAATCTTAGAATTACTTACTGCTTAATTGCATAGGTACATTAGAAAATTGAGTTTCCTGCTTGTATACTATTTAACGCACATAGGGACAGGAAGTAGAGTAAATGTCACTCATATCCATATATGTGTATTTGGTGTCTGCCCATGAGGGAGTGCAGAAAAAAGTTCTCAGGAAATAATGGAATCATTCATCATCACTGTGATTACCTTCTTGAAAAAATAATATTTTATTTGGAAGTAATTTCAAAATATTGGAAAGCTTCATAAATAGTACAAGGAACCACATGCATGTCTCATACCCAGATTCACCCATTATCAACATTGTACTTTATTTGCTATCACTTTCTCTTTATGCACACACACTCACCTACATACATCAACACACACGTAGGTTGTATTTTTTCTCTGATACACCTGAGAGAAAGCTGCACACATTGTGCTCTTGATTCCCCCTCTTTCTAATGTAATGTCTTCAAAGAACAGGAATACTTTTCTCAATTACTGCTCTATATTCTCAAATGTTGGATTGCCTTTCAATATGGTAGAATGACTTACACTTTTATCTCAACTTCTAACCATGATACTAAAGTTTGGAAAGTGTAAATCCACTATTAGTTATGACACAACTTAAGTATTTGGGGAGAAATTCGTATTTGTAGTATCTGACATTCTGAAATATATGTGATACACCAGTAAATGATAAATAAGTAAATGCTGGCCTTAGGAATCCAATTCATGCCTGAAAGGCTTATCAAATGACATATTATGGTCTTATTTAAAGTTTTAGGCTTTAATGAATAAACTTTATAAGTTTAGAGTTGCAATAAACAGCAATATTAGAACTAGGTAGCATTGGGCTGAGTATGTAGCTCAGTAGTTCCAGTGTCTGCCTGGGAAGCGCAAGGTCCCAAGTTCAAGCCTGGAACTGACAGCAGTCCTCCTGCCTCTGCCTCCTGCATGCGGAGATTACAGGCATGAGTCACCACTCCCAACACTGTGGTATGTAGTTACTGGGGACTGAACTCAGGACCGTGCACTTGTCAGGAAGATGCCCAAACCACTGAGGTAAATCCCTGGCCCACAGCTGATATATTTTAAGAAAAAGTCCTAAAACTTCTATATAACGTTTTATTATGAACTCCTTCATTGGAATTTAGTTAAGTGGCAACATTTGGCTCTAAAGGAGTTGGAAAGCTTTCTCTACCTCTTAGCGTCACATATAGATGAAAGCTGAGATTTTAATATAGATCATGAGGAAAAGCATCTGTATTAGAGGATAGCTAAGAGTCTTGCCATATGATTGCTTACTAGTAAAGCTGTGAGCATTTAATCTGTTTAATGTCAATGCACAGTACTTTACTTGCAATGTACTGTATAGTATGATTATTTTTTAACCAAGTGAACTTAGTAACAGCAGTGTGTGGGAAAGTTCTGTTAGTTTCTATTTTCCCTCTGCTAGCCTAATTAATTTTAATGGCATATGGCAATAGATTCCAACATCAAAGTTTGTATGCCCACCTAGAATTGAGAAGAAAGAATCTGGTAGCACAAAATAAAAGTAGTTTTAGTTCTTAAAACTCTTTGATGCTCTTCATGTTCTTACCAACTCAGACCCTCAGGTACACTGTGACCTTATTGTAGAGTTCTAGAATCTCACAGGAGAATTGCTGTGCTTGTTCTAACAAGATTGTGCTCCAGCAGGCATGCCAAAGTTTGATAGCTACAAATAGGAAGATGGGAAAGCAGAGAGGCAGGGGAGGCAATTTCTTTTACCACTACCCCGATGCCTTGGATTAAGGTAGATAATGGTTACTGTTTTGCTGACACAAGGCAGACGTGCTGCTTGGAAGGAGCAAATAACAGAGCTGACTTAATTTCCAATTGGGTTTATGGAAGTACCGACACATGATGTAACCAAATGTCCCTAAAAAGTGAAGTAATTTCATTTGTTCTCTCATTATAAGAAATTAAACCCATGTACAATTACATCCCAGTAGTACAAAAAACTCATTAAATGGCCATTGTTACAGACTGAATGAAGGGAGCTTTCTGATTATCTTGGCCTGCCACATTTTAATTTTTGTCTGTCCATTTATTCCAAATCACATTAGAGGGCCTTAACTGATTGTGACAAAATAAGCTATAATATGAAGTGTACTTTAACCTGAGAAACTTCAGTTTAATTATGAGATTAGAATTTCAACGAGGGTGTGTCTTCTAGATTTCAATATTTTTAGAGATGTAATTAGTGGGGATTCTTTGTGCTTTGTGTGTAGCAGAGAAGTGTCTGTTCTTTCCGAAGCGGGCTCTCAATGATTGTGAGAGCTACCTCCAATAGAGCCCCAGGCAAGACGTGGCACCTGGCCTGCCAACGAGGAGAAACTTGGGCTGCTGAATGAGTGTGACAAACTCACCCATAAGCAGAATGTCCGTGTGATGTAGCCTCCAAAGTGGGGCACTCTGGAGAGAGAAAGACAGCACTGTAAGTGACGTAAACCTGGTAACTTCCAGACCACTTGGGATTTACGGACCCCATTACCCATACAGAATAGGGGGTTATAAATGTCAAAGCCAATAAATGAGAGAGTGTATATGTAACTGGAGAATAAAAGAGTTTATTGGATACCTGGAGAAAGAAAAATTAAAATAGGGCCTATAGAAAAATAGAAATCACTCCACCAGTGTGTTTTCTCTTCTGACACTAAAGTAACTCTTGCTGTGTGATGTCTCTGAGTATGAAGCTTATATTCAGATTCCTACTTCTGTCTTTATTGATGTTCAGATATGTTGAAAGTTACAAAAACATTACAAAAGGGCCTCCTTAATAAAGGGAATACACCAGGCCTTTTTGGTTCAGTTCAGTTTGACAAACATTTATCAGATACCACTTAGTATGTAACAGCCAATGTCTAGCACTACAGATGGAAAAACAAATTTGATGTGGTCCTAACCCTGGAGAAATCAGTCTTTAGAAAACAAAGCACGGTAATACATTGTTTAGCAATTTAATGAGTTGAAGAATTGACATTCTGATCAGACTTTATACAACATCAAACATGGTATTTGCCAGCATCTGCTATTACAGAGAACTGCAAGGTGTAACCTGGATTTATCCCAGCTCCCCGCTAATACCAGACAATACGGAAAAATAAAACAAACCAGGCCAGTCAGGCTATTTGCTAAGGCTCTTTTAACCAGAAGTCTTTGTTCTCCAGACTGCTAATTTATGTTTTTTTTCCACCCAGAAAGCTCTTCCCTGTGATTTGAGCTATTCTAACCAAATCAACATAGACAAACTATAAAGATTTAGAATGTCTGGGTTGAAAAGATTTGCTTATTTAATTAGACAAATAATGTGAGAGTACTTTCCAAGAGTTAAAAACAAACAAAAAGTAAAACTGGGATGACCACATCGATTGGGCCCTGCTGGACAACAGAATCTCGGTGAAAAGCAAGTACGCAAGTGAGCTCTGGGAGTGATTGGAAACTCCTAACGGGCTTTCGTTACCTGCACATAAAATTTACCGTCTTTGTGACTCTGGAGTACTCATTATTTTCAGGCTGTATTTTGCATGCAGACTCCTAATTAAGCTTTCCAAAGTCCCCTAAAATGTATTTACTGCTTTCTCCACTTCACAAAGTATAAGTAAGTTAATCAGCCTGCATGAAATTCTCTGACTGATGTGAGGGCCTAAGCGGCAGAGCTTAGGTGTAGAATAAAATAAATTACCTTACTCCAAAAACTGTTCCCCCTGAATTTCAGTCCCTGTCCAGTCCCTCTGTGGCTCAGCATGTAGTACCCTCAAGGATTACAAAGAGGGATCCTATGGTCTTGTCTCTGAATAAAGGAGTGGGGACAGGTTATCAGAACTGATTTGATCTAACTAAACAGGTTAAATGCAAACGCTGCCTTCAACTTGAAGAAGAATTATACTAGTAGTGGTAACTAGCCCAGATAAACCATTACTGGTGTTTACTGTCTTCCAGAGAAGAAAGGATCCTGAGCCCACAGGGCCCAACTCAAGAAAGAGAGGGAGGCAATAGGAACAGCAAGAGGAACACGCGAACTATGAAACCGAATCCCGCACTTGAAGTGCTGAATTCTCTTCAGCCACTTATCTGTTAGAACCTTATCTGCTCAGCATCCCATAATTTCCTCTTTGATTATTCCTTTCTGGTTATTGCCATCTTCCAGTTGGTATAATTTCTATGCCTTTTCTTTTCTCTTTTGCACCTTGTTCCTTCCTTCCCTCATGCTTAAGCTTCTCCCGTTGAGTTCAGCAAGCTGGAGAAAGAAAGGCAGTGTGTGGTGTCCCCAGGGCCTCGAGCTAGGAGCTGGCTTTTGCTCAGGCTGAGGTCTTAGGCTTCCCTTTCTAAAGCTCACACACATGCTGTTCTCTAAATTCCAGATCCATTTTTAAACCGATCATGAGCTCCCAGGGCAAGGGGAGCATGGGCGTCTTTCTCGGGAAGGCTGAGTGGACCCACCGAGCTTGCTGACCCTGCTGTGTATCTGCTTCTTTCATGGCATACGTGAATTTCCTCTGAAAACACAACTGTTCATTTTTGATCAGTACTTCTGAAATGCAGACTACTTGAAATCAAAGATCTTCTTAATTAAGCTTTATAATTACAGCATCTCATACCACCTCACACACAGATATCTTTGGTAAATTTGACAAGTATTTGTTGACAAGCAATGAGTTAAGGCAACATTTAGGTAGACATGGATGAATCAACTTTATCACATCTAGGATAGGATCACCCGTAGGAAAAACCCAAACCAGAGAATTATGTGAATTCTCTCCGACTCCAGCACCCACTGCCCTGAATCTCCTCTCAAGTGTTTCCCTCCCCTGGTGATGTCAGGACCGACTCCCTCCTCCCTGGGCCTTCCTGCCTGTTCTCTGTACTACTCGTCATCTGCGTCATCAGAATCATACATGAAGTTTCCTTTGTAGGAACTTCCACATAAAGGAAACAGGCTATGAAAGGCAGGAACTTGAATATCTAGATGATCAAAGTAGCAAAAAAAAAAAAAAAAGAGAAAGAAAAAAAGTCAAGTTAAAAAAAAATAATACTGCATGACCAAATATGCAGAGATGAGACTCTGAGAAACTGTGACAGGGTAAGGAAGTAGAGGTGGGGTCAGCCGCAGGAGATGATAAGCGATGGTGAGGCTAGTGAGGGAGAACTCAGAGGGGTTCTGAGGAAATTAACTGACCTTTACATTAAACCTGTAGACATTAAAAATCTAGAATACTATAATGGGTAAGGAGAATCAATTCCTATTGCTGTTATTACTAAAGAGGTGCTTTGGGGATATAAGATTATGTAAACTTACTGAAACAGGGAAAAAACCTAGAACTGTAAGAAATAAATATCAGTAATAATGTATACTATTTTTAAAGGAAAATTAAGGATAAATGGAAAGGAATATTTTTCTATTAATTCATCAAAGAAAATTAATATGGGTGGTAATCTTTTATAAATAGCACTTCCGGATTGGTTGGGTCATAGGTCATTTCTAGGTTATCAAGGTCAAGTATTTTTATTCACAGTGCATTCCTCCCAGTAAATCTCATTGGGTTAAATTGGCCCAGGGACAGCTGAGATCATTTGGCTAAGACCATTCCTATGTAACTGTTGGATCCAGAAAAAGAACCTCTGTTTTCTGACTCCAAAGCAGACTTTCAGTGACCTTATATTAGCATAGCAGATTCCAGAAACATGTTTTGTTTTGTTGTGTTTTGTTTTTTGTTTTGTTTTGTTTTGTTGCTTTTCTAAGAGTTGCCTGGGCTGGGGTTAAACTCCTAGGCTTGGTTGTTCCACCCACCTTAGCTTCCTGTGTGCTTGGACCACAGGTGCACAGCACAATACCTGGCAGAAACACTTCTGAATTTCTGTACTTGGACAATATAAAGTCCTAAAGGGCTCTTCTGAAGTGCTACTTATCTTAAGCCCTCTGTCACTAGTTCTGAACATTGTGCATGTCAGGGCTGTAAAGTGACCACTAAGATCCATGTACTTACTTTGTTGGTCCTTTAAAATATCTAACTTCTTAAAAATTTAATTGCCCAAATTTTTAAACTCTAAATGTTGCCTTTGAAAATTCTAATAGATCTTTTTAAAAATCAAAAGATATGGAAACAGCTGGCCCGCATTCCAATAATCAGCCCTACCTTGTATAGCCCCCCCTCCCCTCATAGTACACAAAGTCCCTACCAAGGATGTCTTTCTTTCTTTCATTCATTCATAAAATGTGTCTTTCTTCTGTTGGCATGTCAGTGAATGATTCCTATTTCATGTGTCCAATTGACAAACCTATAGTGCCCTGAGGAAAAAAAAATCCATGGAGAAATTATGTATAAAATATATGTATATTAAATAGCTCACAACTTACAGTGCTGTGTGTTCCGTTTACTTCTCATATGCAAAAGAGAAGTGGAGGAAGAATTTTATTGTTAAGTGGAAAGAAGAGATGAGGAATGAAACTAACTTTAAGCTAGGTAATTCCTGTGTCATTGTCTTCAAACTAATTGAAAAGCTTCAAAATCAAGTTAATGGATACAACATTCTTTTATAGATTAGGTAGACTACAAAATATCAGAGTGAACCATATACTGTAAGAATAAATACAATTTCATGTTAAGTTCTGTTCCCAGCCTCCATATATGTATCAAAAATATATTTGTTTGTGGGTGGTATATACTGCTTCAGTTTTATACAGATTTCCTTTACATTGTGTATAGTATTTTTTGTTGTTTTTCCCTTAAACTTAAAAGCATGATTTATTAAACAAACTCTAAACAAATGTTGTTATGACTATTATATATGATACAAAAGAGCGGTTAATTGTAGGGTCTGCCAATATCCCTTTTTAAATATAAATATTGAGACATTCCTATACACATTTTCATACTATTAAGAATTGGCACCCATATATTTTCAATAAGGAGCACAATTAACAAACAAAAGCACAGTATTCATATTACCTCCCAATTTGAACAGTTCTACAATGTCATAATATGAAAAACAGAGTTTACTATGATTTAGTGACCAAAAATAAACTTTATATGCCATTGAATCTCATCTAATCCTCTCCCAAAGCCCTGTATGAGTGATGTCTGGGACATTAGCAGATAATGGCAGTTTCACGGTAGTTAAAGTGCCCCATGATGGTCAGTTGTTGGAGCAACTCCAAGAATATTAGAAAGGAATGATCTGCTTGGTTGGGGCCTTGTAAAAGACAAGTTACTTTCAAGATGGATCAGTAAAATTACTGAGCTTCCAAGGACAAATTTGAAAAAAAACATGTATATAGACTGAAAATAGAATGCAAACTTAGATATCTAAAAGCTTACTCATTAATCAGATTTTAAGGAAAATCTACATAAGAAGAATAGCAATTCTAAGTGAACTGTTTTTTACTGTATTAGGGATCAAATAAATACCTAGTGAAGCAGGCGTGGTGCCACTGAGCTAAATCCTCAGCAAAAGTTTATTTCAAAAGTTAACTTGTAAAAGGCTATGAAAAGAAACTATGAAATTAGAAAAATATACATACAATAATTTATTTTTGTAAACATTTAACTTGTCTTTAAAAAATTCATACATATTAACACCTTCATTGTCATAATGCAAAATGTCTACACAACAAATGGAATGATTTTAGCCAATGAATATGTCCTGGAGATTTGTATATAATAACATAGTATGCACAATATATTTGCATCCTTCTGTTTTTGGACAGTGAGAAGGAAAATACTATGCAATTATATTTTTCTTATCCAGGATCTTTCACTTGAGCATATAGCTGGAATTTTCAAACTAAAACTTGAAAGATCAGAATATAGAAAGAATTGTCAAGAATAATTATGGAATAGAGTTGAGGATATATATAGCAATGGTAGAGCACTTGTCTGTCATTATGAGACCCTACACTTGATCCCCAGCAGAGAGAGAGATAGACAGAGAGAGAGAGAGAGACAGAGGGAGGAGATAGAGGGGGAGGGAGGGAAAGAGGAGAGAGGAAAGTGGGAAACATGAGAAGAGGATAATAATTAGAATAATTATAGAATAATATTTGTTTCCAAAAGCTAATCTCAAATTTCAAGTTGATATAAATGAGGTGCTTAATGCATCATGCTTTCTATATCTTTAGTTTAAATTGCTTGAATTACAAGTACCATCAAGATGTTAAAATTTGTGTTGATTTGTAAAGAGGTACAGGTACAAACTTTCATTAACATCAAAAATATGCACAAAATTCTTTGAGCGGTATTAAATGTGCTTTAAGATGAAATGGGGAGGAGATAACTTACTACTAAAAACAGCTTTTTATGTTTTACATGGAACAGACTAAAGAAATGCAAATTTTCAAGAAAATCATTCACTTCAGTTGAAAGGAAATCAAAGAAGGATGTAAGAGTAATAGATATATGATTTTTTTAGACTAAAATCAGTCTTAAAACTCAAATAAAACATTAAGAAATGGTCTAAGGCCAACTCTCTAGAGCAATGATGGTGAGTCTTCCAGAGTTTTCAGAACTCCTAATGATACAAAAAGCCAGCCATGGCACACTTATCATGCGTTCTCCAGGACTACTCTAGGGGGTATATTTTTAATTTTATTTTACAACTGAAGTACACAGAATTAAATAATTTTCTCAAATATGTCACATTATTGCTAAGTTGCAGAGCAAGTGTTTGAATTTCATGCTCTTTATCTTACTCAGGACTGTCACAGGAGGCTACTAAAATGCATAGCTCAGACCTCCATTGTTCACTGTGCATCTGGGTCACTATAAAAGCTTCTTCATCTCCCTCTTTATCTCTTCTTCATTTTATCCTCTAAGGCTACCAGTACATTTATCCAGTGCCGCCCACAATATCCATTAGTTCAGAGCCACACATGTAAATATTCAACATTATTTCCCTTCTCTTCACTGGAAGAAGTCTATTCCACTCAATGAAATCCTATTCAAGCTCCAGGCATTTCTTCTACTGTAAAGAACAGCTAACTGTTCCTTCCACAGCGGTTCAACCCACAGACTCTGTTGAAGACCAGCATCCAGAGTTATTTTTTACCTGGAATTCTGAACACTTAGCTTTAGTCCACATCTCTCTCACACTCCTCTGAACTTTAATAGCACTCCAGGCTAAATGATTTATATGCCACCTTACACTGTCTCTAGGCAGCAGCTGATCATATGTCTGGCTTTCTCAGCAGGATATTGTCAGGTCTTTCCTCAGTTGAGACCATTCCACCTTTCATCTTCTTGTATTTCATAGCAACTAGCACAACAGAGAGGCTCAATAAATATGTATGGATTTTTTTAATTGCAGTTTCTGGGGGAAAAAATGAAATAAAGATGAGAATAAGGTTACTGTCTGACACTTCTCAAAAGCCTTCTTTCAAAGAAGCACCTTATAGGTTATAAACTGTTGCATTTGTTCAAAAGGAGAAAAGGAAATAAAATGTCCTTAGTGGGAATTTCACACATATAGGAACATCAAGATCATGTAATAGTAGTCATGTTTCAGAATAATCTGACTTACAGGTAGAGATATAGGATAAACTTATTCAAGTAGGCTTCAAGGGATGATAGTTGACAGATGAAAAAACATTGTAAAATCAAGTAAGCTTTGATAATACTTACATGACATTAAATAGGTCTCTATTGTAAAAGTTCTAGCTTTTGGTCTGTTCTCATTCATTAGAAAACACTATAAAGAGGCTGCACATATTATTTGACTGAAGCACTCCATGATGAAGTAGAATATTGTGAAGATTACATTCACTGAAATATTATTTGGGAAATGCACCTTGTGTGACATTTATGAAATTTGCTGTCCTTACCCTATGACATACCTTGTACATATTTTTCATGTACAGTTAGTTTGCATTTCTGATATGGCCTTATGAAGTTTATTCTAGATCTGAGATCGTTTACTCACATTCAGCTCAGAACTGGTTAATATTTGAGTGTTGATGGTGATGAAAAAGAAAGATAGCAATTGTTTTAGGACCAAGAATCTGTGAGAAAAGAATAATGTCTTAGTAACTTATTAGAGATTGATTTATATAAACAACTCTATAAAGCAAGTTATACCTTTTATAATGGTATGTATGTATATATATATATATATATATATATATATATATATATATATATATATGGTTAGGTGCTACTTTAAATTAGCATATATATGTGCTAATTTAAGGTAGCACCATAGAACGATAGCTTAGCTGGAATTCAAAGTCCATGCTATTTCTGATCTATTGTGCTTCTTCCCCTGAACAATCCCCAGTGGTTAACTATTCTTTCATGTACATAGAACACCCTTCTTATTCAAATACAAATCTCCTGTCTTAGTTACTTTTTTTTTTTGCAAATATTTGGCTCACAGTTTGTAGATGTTTCAGTCCATTGTCTGCTGTCTCTGAGGGAGGATAGGGATGTGACACAGTAGAAGTGGTTCATGCACAGTGGATGGGAAGCAGAGGGAGCCAGAACTGAGGAACAAGGAAGAGATAAACACTCCCAGGCCACATCTCCAGGGACCCACCTCTTCCCAGCAGGCTCCACCTCCCCGCAGCAAGCCAGTTATGAGACTCTACATTGCAGTCATCTTCCAAAGCCCCATCTATAAGCCCATGAAGCTTTAGGGTAGATCTTAGATCTAAGGCATAATATGTTTTTAGTTTCACACAGCTATAAGATGAGCTGCTGTTATGTTAGTCTGTGTATGGAGCCATCTGAGATACAAGAAAATAATCTTTACATGTGATATAATCTTGCGTTTGTTTTCTGTAATGCACATATAGTTAATGCAGGTTTAGCAATGGGGATAACATTTTTTCATGCTTAAGACTTATATATAATACAGATATTGTGAACAAAAATTGGACACAAGAAGCTACCCTTCCTGGACTGCATTTATAACATATTTAAAAGGCTCTCATTTTTATTGGAAAACTTTTGTGTCCTTTTTTTTTTTTAACTCAGCCTTCTGTTGCTTTAAATGGAAGGAATGTCTTTGGCATTACATTCGTTTAGGTATCTTATAGTAAGGCATAAATGCAAAACAGATTCATGTAAAAGCAATAAGTAAATAAGAAGAAATAAGGCAGCAGAGATAATTATTTTGAATAAAGATCTGGAAGCAGTGTTAATTAAAACAATTATATTGTCTTCTACAATCAGGAATTTTCAATCTGGAGTTCTTGGTGACTTTGAATCTATGAACACTTTTAAGAATAAAAATATTGATCATATGAACATATGCCAGGCTTTCAGGGGACATTTGCACCATTTTCTCAAAAGATTTATTAGAACTCCAAAAATGGTTAAGGAGAAGCATGCCTTTAAAGTGCAATGAATCTAGGAAACTATACCCAGAACAGTTTTACTGCTTGAATCTTACTGATAAAGAAGCAATGAATCAGAAAGTTTATCTGCCACCCAAATCCTCAGTAGGTGCAATCATTTAAGAAAGTGCCCCTGCAAAGGAAAAATATCAGAGGAAAAGGAGGATATGTACAGAACATCAGAGTGAGCAATACTTCAGGTAAAATTTATGGTGAACTTGAAGACATATAAAATGTAATTAGGGTTTACAAGATCAGGAATGAATTTTTAAGACAGAAAATTGAAGTTTTAGAGAAAACCTCAATACCAGGCCAGAGTTTAAACTAAATCCCTTTAAAATGGAAAAACTACTGTAGTATGTCTGTGTGTAGGGAATTTAGGGCTGGGGAAGTAGATGTGGGTGAAGACAGGAGGTAGGGATGGAGCAGTGAAAATAAAGCAGTCTCCTGAGGAAAGGAAGAAACAGTATTGGACTTTGTTACGTTGGAAGAAAAACAAGAGTTTCAATAGTTTAAATATGGGCTGCTAAAAAATAAAAGCAAGCCCTACAGACCATCTGAGTAGTTCATAGATTCAGCTATTCTTTCCACTTTAATTTTCATGTAGAAATCCATTTTTGATCTTGGGAAGATGGCATATGATCTTTGGTGTGTTTCACTCTTTTCCTAAACTCCAATCTTGTGTATTAATAGATTCTTTTACAATTTCATCTTTCTTTGTAAGGAATATCTATCATTTTCTGTTCAATATTATTATTTCACTTCAGCAAGATATTATTATCTACTTAACTGTAGGGAACAAAGGAAGAGGACATAACTAGCACCTCTACAGTTAAGTTCTAGTCTCCTGTGAGCCTGACAACATAAGGCAAATTAATTAATAAACAGATGAAAATGAGATTTAGAGAAAAAGCTGAGCTAGGGCCTGATTCATGCTACTCTGGGTAGCAAAGACGCCAGACCTGACAGAACTTACCACACCTTTTAATTTTACATCTTCAGGGCTGGGGGTTTAGCTCAGTGGTTCCAGCGCCTGTCTTGCAAGTGCAAGGACCCGGGTTTGATCCCCAGTAAACCACATACCATACTGGGTGTGGAGACACCCCAGCAGCAATCAGTACCACATACCACAGTGCCAGGCGTGGTGGCTCACGCCTGTAATCCCAGCACTTGGGAGGCAGAGGCAGGAGGATTGCTGTGATGTGAGTTTGAGGCAGAGCTCAGGGCCAGCCTGAACTACAAAGTGAGACCCTGTCTCAAAAAAACCTAAAAAAAAAAAAATTTACATCTTCAGTAAGAAAAGACTCGGAGGGCAGGGCAGATGCTACCAAAAATCCTTGAGGAATTATGAAGATCCCTGAGTACTTCTGCTCGGGAGCGTTACAGCACCTGGGACAGCTGAAGTCTTTGTTGTTACAGGAGGTAAAGATAGGAGTCAAGTCCTCAGGTCCAGATATGTCCTAGCTGGTCTGTAAGCAGGAAAGCTTGGCCCAGTCATAGTCCCAATTGTGCAATAGGATTGCTCTTAACACTCAACCATTCTGAATTCTGAAAATGTTCATTCCTAGTACTTTTTTTTTTTTTTAGAAAGAGCAAAGTTTGAAAAACAACACATTCAGAACAAAGAGCTGAATAAACATATAGAATGTATCTAGGAAACTATACCCAGAACAGTTTTACTGCTTGAATCTTACTGATAAAGAAGTATTCTTATTTGTTGGAAACAAATGTACCTACTGATTATTCACTCACAAATAATTGTTGGATACCTATAAATATGAGGAACAGTTGTAGACATCAAAGAAGGAGCTAGGTATGAATGCAAAAATGATTACGGAAAAAAGTTGAAAGAACAAAAAGCAGAAAATTACTTCCAGGTGGAAAACCTGGCAAAGAGAATAGCTATAGATTAGATAGTTAGGAAATGTATTGAAAAGCCAGCTGAAAACAAGGTCTTATGTATACACAAGAATTATAACATCAGTACAGAAAATAGGAAGGTTTTTATGTGTAAGATTCTTGACCAAAGAATGACCTTTTGAAAACAGAGTGTAAGAAAGACTCTCCAGATTTTTCAAGCAGGACTGTGGCAGGAAAAATGTTCATCCATAAAGGTCTGGGAATAGGCTATTACTTACAATAGAAATAAACTGGTGAGGATTTGACTGTAGATTGCAATTATAGAAATTAAGAAATTTGTAAGTCAATTGGTCAAGTATTAGATGACAATAAAGTTGAGACAGAAGTGAAGATGGGCAAAAATGAGTATAAACGTAGTCTAAAGTTTCCTATTCACTAATAACTTAATTTCTCAATATCACAATTTCCAATATAATACATCCAAGCTTAGTCAGCTAAACTCCCAGAACTTCAGTATCATGGTACTGGACAGGATCTTTGGCAGTGTCTGGTCAGTTTAGGAATTTTCTCAACAAAATAGGTAGTCCTGTTCATGTCATCTGATAGTAATCAGTGTACAACCTGAAAACCAGCCCACAACCCATAATAACCCATGGTAGAAATCACAGAATAAATAAATTTCAAGATTGGGGAGGCATAAGGCATGATTTATGCAGTAACTGACAAAGATAAATACCCATGAAAAGGAAAACCAAACTTATAAGACCTTCCACTCAAGCAAAGTGCTAGCTTGCTTTTTCGAAGGATATTGGAAGTAGGTATCTCCCCACCTCCACCCTGTTCAACTTTGTAAACTTTGTTATCTCCCTGCAGAACTTCCCACCCTGAACCTAAGAAGACTCAACTCGCTTGAGCTTAGAAGTTCCTTTGTTGTTAAAAGGGATTATTATCCTTATTTCTGCTATAGGTAAAAATCTGTGCACAGTTCTAACCAAGGGAGCTTGTAGCATGTACATCGTGCTAACCAAAGAGACTTGTGAACTTGTAACTCATACAATTGCTGAACCTAACCAATGAAGACACTAAGTGTAACTCTAGCCTAACTTCAAGAACATTCTGTAAGGAGCACATAAAAGCCCAGCTCATGCACAGACAACAACCAGCCTCTGTAAAGGGTCAGGTGGTAGAAGAAAGCTGCATGCTTTGCTTCAGGAACTCCTGAGCACACCTTCTGTCCTCCTGGACTGGCTGCACTGAGCTCTGAGCTGCAACACCCGAGCTGCAACACCTGAGCTGCCGACACTGGTCACCATTCTGCCGCTTCATTCAAAACACCTTTTTTTTTTTTTTCTTTTCACTCAAAGACCTTTTTGCACTAAGACTGATTGTATAGGATAGATTCCCACATGTGAATAATACTGTTTTTTAAAGTTGTAACGAGAGCATTTAAATAGCTTACCCAAATCTAATGCTTATTTTTAAGCCTGTTTATAACATTTTTTCTTATTTTCTTGGAGCAACTTCCTAGACAAAAGCTTCCTCATTAACATTCTTTAATACCTACTTTAGTCTTATATTGCTGAAACCAGTTTGGAATGAAAATTAACTTTGCCCAAACCTGTAGGCATACATATTCTGTCGTGAGTATCAGGGGAAGCAGAGCCTTGATATTTGTCTAAATCAACTCCAGCTGCTAAAACAAAACACCATAAACTAGATGGCTTGAAACACAGACATTTATTTCTCACAATTGTAGAAGCTAGAAATCTTAGGTCAGGGTGCCATAGTGATCAGGTCTGGTGAGGCACATACTGTATACTCACATAGCAAGGGGGACAGGAAGCCACTTGCCTGGCCTTGTCTTATAAGGACACTCATCCCACACAGGAGGGCTCTACCTCCCTAACCTAATTACTTCCCAAAGTACTTCCTCGTCTCCAAACCCCTTTGTGTTAGAGATTAGTTTTCAACACACACACATTTTAGAGAGAGATAAATATTTAGTTAATAACACTATTCTCCTTTGAATCTCTTTACTCTTGAGGGATTTTTCTCCTACTCTCTGATGCTTCACCCTCCAACTCCTTCCAGACATTACTAAGGATTTTCTCCTTATCTGGTTACCATCTTTTGTACTGGCCTTATCATTCTCCACCGTTCCTTTTACTCTAGCCCCAGAGACATCTTTCTAAAAGCATATTTAATCATGACTGCCCAGTTTAGAAGATTTTTAATGGGTCTTTTAGAAGAGCCATACATTCTTAGACTAATGTCTTCCAAGACTGGTTCTCCAGCTTGTCTTTGTCCATTGCCTGCCTAAACCTCTATATGCTTGAAATCTATGTTCTCCAGCTTAGAGTGGCACATGTTTGCTGTCCTGAATGGCATCTCCTGTTCTCTACATGGTCACCACTTCACTTTATCCTGGAGAGTCAGAGTTGACCCTCCTCCTTTCAGAAAGTTTTTCCAGATCTTTCCAAGGCTGTCATGTGACAATGAGCATGTCCCCCTTCTCTGCCCTGTACTTACGTTGCAGATGCACATGTGACCTGGTTTTAGAGGACAACTGACACATACTGTGCTGTGACTCTCTTCCTGTTTTGACTATGAGCTATGAGTGTGAGGTTCTGTCCTTCCTTTATAATAGGCGCAGCTCCTGACATGTGGCCAGTGATATACATATGTTTATTACTATGAAAACATCTTAAGCATTCGAATGTAAATGAGTATAGGCAGGAGCTTTTCACTGCTTTGTTCACTGTGAGTCTCTTTCAGTTCAGGGCCTGGCATCTACAGCCTACATGCTTATGTTTGTTGGATGAATGATGAATTGCTCCAAAATAAACAACTCTTCATATTTCTTGTCTTGTTTAAGAGAATTAATTTTTATTTTAACCATAAATGAAATTGATGTCAAATGTAAACTGGGTTAGTGGTCCATGGTTAATTCTATGTAAATTTTATACTGAATCTAGCAGCAAAGTTTTCTTAAAACAGACGTAAAAGTTACATAAATATCTTCAGATTGATCTCTTGGCCTTTCTTTTGAATTTCCTTTTTCTTTCTTACCACCCTAAAAAAAATGCCCTACTTAACTATTAGTGTTCTAGACTCCTAAATGTGATCGGATTAAGTCAGAAATGTAAAATAACTCCAAAGGGGAAGGAAAGATAAAATGGAGGAAAAATAACCTATTAGGTAAGCAATGCAAGATTATTTAATACATTCCCTCACTTAAAGGAACTCACAAAGTTCTTGTTATTATTTCCAATCTATAAGTTAAAAAAAGTAAAGACCCAGAAATATTTGTGAATTGCCTTGGGTCTGTGCTTTGTGTGTGCAATAGGACAGAGATTGAACTCTTGTGCTTATTGCTCCTGTTCCCTCCAAGCCATGATGTTGTTTACAGTTGTGTACATGTCACATGGAGCCCCCAACCCAAAGGTCTGATTCAACTTGCTGAAAAGTTCCTCAGACTAAAGCCCTCCCTGTTATTACACGGAGTCCCAGAAGCTCTCTCTTCCTCCACTTCAGCTCTCCAGGGTCAGCTCAGGCAGACATTTCTGCTGGGCCCAACCTGGACTTCAAACTAAGTCCCTCTAGTGCAGTAAAACACAGAGAAGCATCTCTTCGTTTTGTGTCTTCAGTCATACATTGTTAATGATCGAGAAAGGGAAAATGTACAGGATGGAGTTACCTTTATAGACCAAGGAGGCCACGCGCGCACACACACACACACACACACACACACACACACACACACACTGTAACAATCAGCCTATTCTCCCATGTTCCCATATAGAAGAGGCCTCAGCTTGCTTTTTCCCAAACCAGAGTTTCTCAAAGTTTTATCTTCTCTTGTAAGTAAACTTATTAAGCACTTTCTTGCAGGGAGTCTCTTCCTGAAATTCTATATGAATTCAGGTTTTCCTCTATGTCGTTACCATACAATTAAAACTTCAATGAATAGAAGGTCTCATTTTTGTCAGGGAGAAGACCATGCCCTGTGAAGTCACACTGGGGAGTCCTTTTCTTCATGCCTGACACATCAGGAAACACTGCCAATGTCATGTTCTAATATTCAGATTGTCTCCTTTAGAACAGTTGTCAGAGGGGCTGGGGTAGTAGCTCAGTGTTGCCATGCATGCCTGGTAAGCACCGAGTCTTGAGTTTGATTCCCAGCACCAAAAAGTAAACAAAAAACAAAAGCTGTCTGAAAAGCAAGTGTTCTATAAATTATTTGATTTTTCTGGTGATCTGGCCAAAGATGGTGGTCCTATTGACCTCAGCCTTGACCCTTGCAATCTCGGTTGTTCTACAACCCTAGAATTTTCCATGGAAAATAAAATTAGATCCACTCTCTCACTGTACTGTGAATTACTCAACAGCTCTAACTTTT
>PVIR01024795.1:0-25488 GCA_004026965.1 Petromus typicus | reverse complement strand
ACTTCCTGCAAACATACTGTAACCTTTGAAGTCAACACATCAATCACACCACCATTAACTTAAGTAATAACATACTGTAACAATTCCTCACAAAGGTCAAATCTTCAGATGCTTAAAATCACTTATTATAAGTGAAAGATCCTGACAAGAAAGGAAATCATAAAGCAGTGAAAGGATCTGTTCCCTGCACTGTCTGCATCCGGGCATGAAAAGTCCAAGTTTCCATGAACAGTGTCTTCAGCCGACAGGAAGCAAAAGCTCCCAGCTGTTCTGGAACAGTAACACCCTCCTGGAGGTTCCGTTACATGGTTTCCATGAACTTTTTTGAGCAGTCTGATATTTGCAGCTGAGAGCTGGGAGGCATCAGGAGCTACTCTCCCTGAAGGAAACAGTATACATTCCTGGTTTTCTTTAGTAAGAAACATGCACTTCATATATCATGTTGGATGTCAAAGGGCACTTCAATGGTAAAAACTAGCGTAGGGATGTTAAAGTTTAGGCCAGTGACCGCTGATGTAAGCTGTCTGATGCCAACACACAGCAATCTGAGCCAATCCCAGCCTTCATCTGTTGCTCCCACCCCAGAATCTGTGATGAGTTGAGCAGTGAGAAGCAGAGAAATGCCAAAAGCTCTACTGATGCAGAAGTTAGCATTTTCAGAGGGGTGCCTCATGCAGCTTTGACTCATCACAAGTCCAATTTCTTCAGTTGTTCATATGTCACGAAAAACTGTAGTTATAGGTTAAGGCGACCAAAGAAAATGTCCTCTTCCCAATCCCATCCAATACATGCAAACAGACTAAAAGGAGCGCACCTACTAACTACCAAGTATGTCCAGGCAGATCCATGCCTTGGGAGAGACTAAACGGAGCAAGCCGTTCTGAACAGGCTCAGCCCGGAACTCTGCTCAAGGCCAGCCAGAACAGAAAGATCGTGGCTCAGTATGCACATCCCCTAACCTCAGCCTCATACTCATCAGCTTTGTGACTGTGCTGAGAGCAAAGACTCTACAACAATAAACTTCTGTGAGAGAGTCAGTCACGCCTGGAAAGCTCCTCCAGGCTTTCGTTATGCAGCCTTCCTCAGGAGGAGGAGCAGATAAAGAGAGATGAGAGGATGGAGAAAACCAATACTACTACTTCTTAAATTTGCCTTCTCATGTTCTATCAAACTTTTCCTGTGTCCTGCTTTAGCATAAATGAAAAAATATAGATAAGCCCAACAATTCCAGAGCTGAAATCTGGCAGTCTCTACAGTAAGTAGCACTTGACCTGGTTGCCAGCCACATTCCTCTGCAGGGCAACAAGAGATGTAGAATCAGTATCTCTTCCTCTCACTCATTCTCTGTCTGTCTCTCTTTCTCTGTCTCTCCCTCCCTCTCTCTCATTCTCTCTCACCAGAAATACCCTCAACTTCCAGAGTAGAATCTAATAAAAACTGAAAAGTTATTCCTTAGAACTAAAGGAACTCAAAACTGATAGGAATCTAAGATAATAATGATATCCCGACAGCTTATACAGACAATATTCTTTAACTATATCTTTTTTTAGATCTTGCAACAGAAAAGGATACGATGATATTCCAAGGACCAAGCCTCAACCAATTTGGCCAAAATCCTTTATAGAGAGCCAAAAAACCTTCATTCTTCCACGTCTATTAAGAAGAAAAAAAAAGAGGTGCCAACTTTCTAAAATGTCAAATACATTAATATTTGTTAGATTGAGCCAGAGGTTTAGCTCAGTTGGTTCCAACGCCTGCCTAACAAGGTCCTGTGTTTGATCCCCAGCAATTACATACCACAGTGCCCGGCATGGTGGCTCACACCTCTGATCTCAGCACTCGGGAGGCAGAGGCAGGAGGATTGCTGAGTTCGAGGCTAGCCTGGGCTACAAAGTGAGTTCAGGACCAGCCTGAACTACAAATGAGACCCTGTCTCAAAAACACTAAAAAATATATATATTTGTTAGAGTGGCCTATTTTTCTTAAAAACTAAGTGTTAGGACTAGAAGTATAGCTGGTACTGGGAGTGTTACCTAAAGAATATAGTGAGTTCAAGGCCAGCCTGAACTACACAATGAGACCTTGTCGCAAAACACTGAAGGACAGAGAGAAGCAATAGTGATACACTATTACACTATAGTGTAATACATTATAGTGTATCACTATACACAATAGTGTATACACTATAGTGTACACTATACACAATAGTGATACACTATAGAGAACACTCCTATTTCCTGTTTGCTGGGTGAATAAAAATGACATAATCTTCACTTAATGAAATCAATACTTGTGGTGTAGTATACTGGCCTCATACTGCCTCATACACTATAGTATACACTACAGTGTATCACTATACACAATAGTGATACACTATAGAGAA
This sequence comes from Petromus typicus, assembly GCA_004026965.1. Taxonomy (NCBI): domain Eukaryota; kingdom Metazoa; phylum Chordata; class Mammalia; order Rodentia; family Petromuridae; genus Petromus; species Petromus typicus. The sequence goes on along the minus strand of PVIR01024795.1, from coordinate 23,105 downwards.
CACTCCTATTTTCTGTTTGCTGGGTGAATAAAAATGACATAATCTTTACTTAATGAAATCAATACTTGTGGTGTAGTATACTGGCCTCATACTGCAAAATGGAAACCATGAAAGTGGTTCCTAGTCTTTGCTGAAAATGTTTAGGGAAACAGGTAAAAATGTTCATGTACTCATGAATAGTAGGCCCAGTTATTTAAATGTTAAGAATTATGTTAAGAATGATGTATACCTTTCAGCGAGAGGGCTATTCACAGCAGAATAAAGGCATATAGGAAATGAAATTTTATTTCAAAATATGCATCTAGATTTTAAATACATAAAAGTTAACCCTTGTCAGGCGTGGTAATCTCAGTACTTGAGAGGCTGAGGCAAAGCCAGCTGGGGCTACATAGTGAGTTCAGAACTAGTCTGGAATACATGGTAGGACTCGATCTCAAAAAAAAATAAATAAATAAAATTTAAAAACTAGTTAACCCCAACGTGTACAATTAATATGCACTGACTATAATTTTTTAAATGAGTAGGAAAAAAACTGCGAAAAAAGTTAACTCCAGTGTGGCAAAAATGCTATGACATATAAACCATCATGCATCTCAGTTTTGAGGATTCTTTTTATTTTGTTTTTTTGAGTCAGGGATTCATTATATACACAGACAAGCCTCAAACTCACAGTCCTCTACAGACAGACACTCCTTCTTACCTGTAACAAGCAATCCAGGGTACCCGTGTAGCCAGAACATTTGCCATCGCAAAGGACTCTCTGATTCATCATTCGAGTCCTCACAACATCAACAGGGTTTGAGGCCAGTGCCCCAACTAAACCACAGGTGAAGCTTGAGCTGTGTAAGAGGCAGCATTAAAAAATGTTAATCACCTGTCAATATCAAAAGCAAGAAACAACTTTCTCCCAAAACTATGGCCCAGTAAGATGGAACAGCATCTCCCTATCTAGAGAGCTAGTCAAACTTCTTAAACATCAACACTCAAGACTGGCTTATAAATTCTAGCCACAGCTAAGAGTACCTTTGAGGTTCTAGAAAGTTAAATGAAGGAACATTCTACAAGAATAATCTATTCCATCTATTTGTGTGTAAGTAGATATCACAGTAATTCATATTGTTCCCCCAGGTAAAAGAAAAAGATATCTTCACTGGAACTGCCCACTAGGGGTCTTAGGTTCTATTAGCTTTTCAATCTTACAAGACTATCAAGGACTACATTAGATATTGTTAAATTTAATTATATTTAGCCTAAAACTGTCTCCATACATAACTAACTGTTCTCTGACCTAATGTATCAACAATCTAATGTGAGAGTATACTCTAGTAACAAGCAGCTGAGTGTCAGCCAACTATCCCACTGATCAAAGGCTGAGAGCCGTCAAAACATGTCCAAATGAGGCAAATGCAGAAACACATCGGGCTATTTCTACAGATGCTTCAAGTTTATGATAGGCTTGTACCCAATAAACCCAGGCAAAGTTAGAAACATCATAAATGCAAAATCTAATTAATATACTTAATTTTCATAATATTAAAGCTTAGTCTAGCCTACATTAAATATGCTCAAATTGCTTTAATTATAGTTGGGCAAAATAATCTAATATAATTTTACTTTATACTCAAGGACTGAATGACTCATATAAAGTACTGAAAACTACTGAAAGTGAAAAAGTACAATAGTTGCATGAGGACACTCTCACACCACTGTAAAGTTGAACCATCATGGACCACTTTATGTCTCTTTTGTGTATCTGACATAAATACTGCTGACACACATTGTGGGATGGAGCGCTCATGACTCCCAGTCACAAGTGCTACCCGGTTTATTGACTTTTTCTGCTTCAATAACTCTGTCAAATTTAAGTGGGTCACATTTTTTGTTTTAACAGTATCAATTAATTCAGAGAAGATTTCTCAGCCTCACTACTACACATATTTTGAACAGATAGATCATTCTTTTTTGTGGAGACTCTCTTGTGTACCCTAAAATGGTTAGCTAAAGCTAGAGCATCTACCCACGAGACGCCACAGTGCTCCTCTTGTGCTAACAATCAAAATAGTCTGCATGCTGTGCCAAGTGCCCCAGTCAGGGAAAAGTCAGTCCCACTGGGTTGAGTAATCTATGACATGTTCAGACAAAGTGATAATCAGAAACCACTAAAATAAAGTAAGTCTGTAAGTGCTGACATGGAAAGACACTCAGAATATGTTGTTAAATTTTAAAAAGCAAGTGAGAGGGGCTGGAAGCATAGTTCCGTTGTAGCACTTGCCTCACATACTCAAAGCCCTAGGCTCAATCCTCAGCACTGCAAAAAACAAAAATGAACAAAAAGCAAATGGACAAGTCTAAAGAATAATTTCGTATGTAATAAAGTACATGTGCTATACATTTGTAGACATACTATCTACCTACAGGTACATATCAAACTCTTAACAATAGCTACCTAAGTGAAAGGGTAAGAGCTCTGTACTGCTTCACTTCTGTGTTACAATTTTTCAAGCACTGAAATATAATACTTTATAATAAACTTTATCTAAAATTTCTATAATTTTATACCAAATTTCCACCTTAAACTCATGCATACATAAAATACTAATTTTTTTTTAAATCCATAAACATACAGGAAGTGGGTATATACAGTGTCTCCCATCAGGCCTGAGAGAATGAGGTGCTTTTTGGTGATGTCATAGACGGGCAGTTCCACACCAACAACAATGGCAGCTCTCTGAGCTGTAAGGGACACACCCTACATAAAAATATAAACAAGAAAACAATTCAGATAGTCTTCTGTAGAATGTAAAGATTCTCCACAAACTGCAGCCCAATTGTATATATTCTCTTTGTAGGTAAAAATGTAGAGGGCAAGAACATAAAAGCTCTGAAGTCTAATTCTGACTCTAGCACTAACTGTGGATCTCAGGCTAGACCCAGGCCAAGACAAGTTGTCTCTTAGAGCCTCTGTTTTCTGAGTCATACTGAGGGTTCATACTGGGTGATATTTAGAGCCTGTTTTATGAACTGGCAGATCTTTGGAATTCTAGGAAAGAGTGCTCCACCCAGCGCTGGCTAATAGCACAGACTTAAGAACCATGAAACCATACTGATCAGTCATCCAGTGGAAGTAGAATTTGGAAACCTCCATGAGGATTTAAACAACAAAAACAAAAATAAAACAAACAGATACAAAATGTGTTCAACTTCCACTAAACTTCTCATAGATGAATTATTCAAAAAATACTTGAAATCATGACTATTCTTCATATCCTCATTTTACAAACAGGAAAGAGAAAAATCATCTCACTCTTGTACTCACTTATACCACTTGGATGAAAATAAAGTGATGAAAAGAGAATAAACACACTTTAAAAGAAAGAAGGCAAGAAGTCAGTCAGTGAGACCTGCTCTTCAATCTTATCTTACCTTCCAGAGTCCTCTTGTCCCTTCCTGCTGGTAAATGTTAATGAAATTGCCTATCATTCCTCCTTGAACGGTGCTATTTTGAGCTTGCATTCGTATCTAGAAATTATTTTAAAGATTAACATGAGAAGGAAAGAAACTAGCACATTCCCCCACCACCACCACCACAGAATACCTCAAAAAAACATTCCATCTACCACCTAGTAACCCTTGGAAGAAACTGCAATATAAATGTTACAGCAATGTCATTTTGAAATGTCCTCAGCACTGAAGGTATAAATGAATTCAAAAATGTATGATAGGTACTGTGAAATAGTAAGAAAATATTCAAAGGCAAAAGGGGGGTAGGGGTAAGTAAAGAAGGGAAAGAAAAAAATTTGATAATTTAAAATAAAAGGAATGAAAGTTTATGTGTATGGGGGTGAGGGACTTGGGGCAGAGGAATGGAAAAAAATGCGAATGAAGTCTTGTCATGTACTGGTACAAATTCACAATGTCGATTGTGATCATAACATGTATATAAATTATACTAATAAAATCAATTAAAAAATAAAATGTCCTCATCAGACTAAATGTATAAGGACTGGTTTTTAGGTACTCTGGAATCTCTGAAAAGTACCTGGTAGAATCCAGAGACTCCTACACACAGTATTTCACTAGGTCTTCAAAAATTAATTTTTTAAAAATAAGAATATTATGTTCTTTACTATCATTATTAGCACAGACTAAATGAACAATATAATGGATTTATTTGAGGTATTTTCATATGCAAATAAGGCTTTGAAAATATCCACCATTCCCTACCTCTCTTACCCACCCTCCTCATCTTTCTAGTCCCCTTTTCCTTTTTTTTTCTTTTCTTTTTTTTTTTTTGTAGTACTGAGGATCGTACTCAGACCATTGTGCTTCCAAGATAGGCACGGTACCACTTGAGATAAATCCCCAACCTTTCTTTCCCTTTTTCAATAGCCTTCTACTTTCATGTCATTTTCTTTAGTTCTTTTTTAATTACTACTTTTTTTGTTGTTGTTTTTGTTTTTTGAGACAGGGTCTTGCTTTGTGGTTCAGGCGCTGGAACCACTGAGCTAAATCCCCAGCCCTTAATTAATACTTTTAAAAGTCTTTTAGGAAGGACAGATAACCGATATATTTCTCTATAGGTTACTAAGCAGAAGAGAGAGAAAGTGGTGGTAATTCCAAAGATCTAATATAATTAAGAGTTATCTAGGGACTTGGCTGCACTGAGCAGACAGGCATCATCTTACACTGTTCCAAGCCACCACTGCAGGGCGAGCTGACCACATGATGGCCACGGGATACCATTACTCTCTGTCACACTTAAGCTGAGGAGGCCATGGATCTACGTGACAGAGACTCCAAACACTAGGTAAAGTGTTTAGCTCTTTGCCTTAATAATGAAAAGGGATTTTTCACTAAAAAAAAAAAAAGTACCTGGTATTTGTTTAATATCATACCGCTAACTTTTAAAAGAAACTGTTAATGCCAAACTCACATGGAAAAAAGAAATATAGGAACTGCCTTCCCACGTGCCCTGAGATGTGTCTAAGAAGTGAGTAAGAGAGTGGGTATATTTCTCTTACCCTGACACAAGGTAAACTTATGGCAGAAATGCCTCGTACTTCTCTTCCATGCAGTACCTTTATAAGTACAGTGCACCCGACATGTTGAACACTGTTTTGATATTTGTCAGAATCCCCTACTAACTGAAGGCTCCCAGTGGGTAGTATTCTTTTCTTAAAGATGGTGGAGGGAATACCCTTGAGAAGATTTAGAAAGTAATTCCTGTAGAACTTTTACTTGATTGAATTAGTTTTCTCTTCCTTATTCCAAGACGCTTTTAAGTAAGCTATATCTCTAGTACTCTCAATAAAAAGTTCTATAATGTATTATATCTAACCACAGTATTTTCATTTGTGTTTCCTGAAATAAAATTAAATATGTTCAGAAATAATTATTCATAAACAACCTAGAACTGTATGAAACTTGTAGCTCCTCTACTTTTAGTGACCAATAGAACAAGCAAGATTTTTTATAAAAAAAATAAAGGAAATGCACCTAAGCCTACCTTTTTTTCTGCTCAATCACCAAAATCCTTTTCAAAATCCAAAATGATTTCTACTTTAGAGCTCATAGGTAGCAATAGGAAATCCATTTAGTGACCATTTAAAAGTTATCATCCTACATGACACTTAAATTATAACCAGATTCATACATATAGAGTGTATGTTTTATTCACAGATTGTCATTATGTGAATACCATTCCCAATAAAAAAACATGAAATGTGTCTCCAAGATAATTGGTACAGCTTACTTTCAAAACATCAGTTGGATTCGCAATGGCTGAGGATATAACTCCAGACAGAATCCCACATATGACATTGATCAGTAGGGTTTCATCTGTAAATAGACATATATTTTTACTTTTAATATAGATAGAGTTCTTCCTGTACTTCAAAATATTAAATTAGTGTTACCCATTTATGTGCTATTTGATTTATCCTTTTTTTTCCACACAGGCTGGCTTCGACTCACTATCTAACCTAAAATGACCTTCAACTCACAGAATTCCTCCTGTCTCAGCCTCCTGAGTGCTGGCATTACATGTACCATCACACCTGACTTTAATTTATTCTGTATAAATCAAGCAACTGTGCTGTCAGTATAGTAGTTCACGCCTCTAATCCCAGCATCTGGGAGGCTGATGCAGGAGGCTTGCTGTGAGTTCAAGGACAGCCTGGGCTGCATACAGAGACTCTCTCAAAACAAAACAAAATAAAAAAACAAGTAAATTTTTAAAGGAATTCTGTTGGCTAAAGGAATTTTGCTTAGTAGAATTTCTTGGTAAATAAAAAACAAATATGACTCATTCTACAACATGAGTAACAATCTACCAATATAGTTTTGTGTGCAAACTCAGACCTTTGTAATTAAAGTGAGGTATATCTGTTAGGAAAATTAAAAAGACCTATACTCCTATGAGACAACATAGAGATATATTTGTCATGAAAAGGTCTTAAGGCATATGCATTTAGTTTGAAATATAAAAAATAACATTTAAATCATCTTTCAAAGCTCTCCTTCACCACTCATGTTACAGCAACTGGTGCTCATTCCACCAGGGTCGGGGAGACAGACGATTCCATGGAGTAAAACAAAGTCACAGGACCCACCGGCCACACAGACATAGAACTTAGAGTCTTAACACTAAGAAACAGACTCCATGCTTTCCTAAAAACCAAGTGATAATTCACATGACTTTAAATTGGATCAAATGATAATGATACACTCTCTAGTCCAGGTGTTTTTTTTGTTTGTTTCTTTGAGATAAGGTCTCCCTTTGTAGTTCAAGCCAGTCCTGAACTCAGCCTCAAACACAGCAATCCTCCTGCCTCTGCCTCCTCAGTGCTAGGATTACAGGCGTGAGCCACTACGCCCAGCACTGTGGTATGTGGTACTGATTGCTGGTGGGCGTCAGTCATCACACCTTGCATTGTTGTATGTGGTTCCTGATTCAAACCCAGGCCGTTGCACTTGCAAGGAAGGCACCAGAACCCCTGAGCTAAATCCCCGGCCCATAGTCCAGGTCTTTTGAGATGAGGACAATTAACTAAAATATTTACAGAAAAGGTACCTTGTCAGTGATACTCCTCTCAATTCAGCTGATATCTAAGCAAAATTCATTTAGATTTGACACTCAGGCTTCCCCTCGGCTGGAGCAAAGTCACAAGTAAGCTGAAGAAAACTGGCTCCAAAACTGCTTGAATTAAAAGATCAGCAAGGTGCCAGGCATGGCGGCTCACGCCTGTAATCCCAGCCCTTGGGAGGCTGAGGCAGGAGGATTGCTGTGAGTTCAAAGATAGGCTGGGAGTGAGACTCTGTCTCAAAAAACTAAAATAAATAAAATTTTAAAACCAGCAAAATAAAGAAGCTGTTTTCACCAGTATTCTCTGTAAGGCTGCCTAATATGCTATATCTAATTATAGTAAATAAATATTTTCATTTCTATCTCCTAAAGTAAAACTGATACATACGAAAATGTGTTCAGAAACAATTACAAATAAAAAAATAAATATTTACTAATGAGCACTCTAGACTTGAGTAAAACATGTAGCTTATCTATTTGTAAAGAACCTACATAGAAAGAGATATTTTCTATGGGAAAATAAATGAAATGCATCTAAGTCTAATTTTTTTTCTGCTCAATCATCAAAATCCCCACGTGGAAAACAGACTCATCGCTCACCTTCAGGGCGTTCAACAAACAATCGCTTCAAGCTTTGGTAAGTCCCAATCTTGATGGTGCCATAGGACGCCTGGCGCAGCATTGCAGGGGCAATCCTGTTGAACCAAAATGCAAGTGGATAAAACAGCCTGAAACTGACTCAAAATCCAGAAGAGGTATAAATCCAGAAGAGGCCAGTCAGACTATACTAAAATACAAAATCCAACAAAAATACAAGAGGATTTACTGAAATTTGTGCCAATATTTGTTCATTAAATGAGAGATAAGCCTCATATTTATGCTCAGTGAAAATGTAGATGAACAGAATATATTTATCTATTCACATTTTCTTTGATTTTTATGAGTACCTGTTTATGATTTGTATTGATCATAATCACCATGGGAAGTTAGGACATGTTCATAACATCTTAATTTTTTAAAATGCCCACTTACATTAAAATGCAAGGACATTCCTGTCTCCATACAAAGTGGCCGGGAAAACTAGTCCAAGGAAGGCACACCATCAGCACCTGTAGTTCTCCTCCTACAGAATTCATCTATTAACTCCACAGGGACCCACCTAGCTCCAGTTATTTCCTCTCCCCAAAAGCTTTGCCATCTCAATACTGAAACAAGGGTAAGTCAGAATCAGGAAAACAAGCCAGCTTTCCTCCAATCTGGTTGTCACCGAGGTATCAACAATCCTCCCCACGAGCAAACACTTCATGGCATCTGCACTCCCAGCTCTCACTTCCCTCTACAATTATGGCCTGGATTCTCCCTTTCCTCCTCCTCCCCTCCCCTCACCCAGGTTACCATGGGGCAATTTTGTTGCTAAATTCAATGATGCTCTTCAGGTAGTGGTTGTATGAGCTCTGTAGTGTTGGCTCCTGGACACCCCGCCCTCTGGCAGTCATCTCCTCCCTGACAGGCAGTGCCATGACCCCTCCCCACGTCTCCCTATGCACCCTGGCTGTGTCCTCTGGGATCTCCAAAATCCTATCCTGTCTTCTCTCCTCACTCCGCACAGTCCCTGCCTGACTGCATCATATGCAATTGTGGCTGCGACTGGCACCTGAACTCTAGTGACTCCTCGATCTGTTACCAACACTGGCACAAAGTCACATTTCCAATTTCCTATGTTCTCAGTTTAGATGACTTACATATACCCCTGGTCAAACGTCCTACACTGAAGTAATTATTTTCCTTCCCCCAGAAAATGAACCTTCACTTTTCATTTCCTAAACCAGAAAGTGGAACCTCCACACTGCTCAAAACCAGAAGTCCACAAGCCCTGTCTCTTCCTTCCTCACTACGCCTCATAGATGGGGACCTTGTTGTTGGGAGCCGTTTCCTACAGTGTCATGGCTGCCCACGCAGGAGAGAAAAAGTTGGCCCGATTTCTGGATCAGAGCCTAACATTGTCTACTTTCCTCCAGAATAATTACTGTCCTTGCCAGGTTAAACTAAGAACCTTGACACACTCTCATTCCAGGTTAAACTAAGAAACTTTACACACCCTTGTGCCAGATTTAATGAAGAATATTGTCAGCGCACCCTGCCCACCAGTTCTTTCACTAACTTTTTTCTTTTCTGTAAACGTGAATGAAGCTAGTCGGCTCAAGGACAGTACTTAAGAAATGTATAAAAGAAGGTTGTTAAATAAACGTGGCGTTCATTCGGTATTGACTGATGAACCTTCCAAGTCCCGCTGTCCTGTCTTTACTTATTTCTCATCCTAGCCCCTTGGCTCAGGTCACTCCATTGCTCTGCCCGGTTGGCACCGCCATACACAGCAATGAGACCCTGGCACCTTGTAAGAGATTTCACAATACTATTAACCTATATCCTACACATTTTTCTAGTCTGCCTTCTTCCTTCTCATCCCCCAAAATAATACCTCAGCTGAGGTCCTTGTCCTGCTGTTTTCAATATGACAGCTCTGCTTCTAGAGCTGCCTATCAACTCCTCTTCCCCATGGCAACAAGGCAACTTTTTAAATGGAAATCTCATCAGTCTTCCTACTTAAAGCCCTGAGTGAATGTATTTATTACACAGTGTAAACATATATTAATAAAAAAGGAGAGGAAAAACTTCTCCGTGTCTTCCATCCATCACAGGTATAGCAAGCTCAAATGCTTATACATGTAGTTAGTGCCAATGAGTAAAGCAGGCTCAGTCCAACTGCACACAACTGCTACATATCAGAGGTTTGACAAGCCAGAGAAAGCATACGTTACTCTAGCTACCATCACCACATATGAATAAATATGAATACAATATTGATTTTTCTTGAGAAAATGGAATCTCAGCACTTTGTGTGCAGTTTCTCATTTTTAAAATATTGGCTTGGTCAGTGATGTCATGATATGTAATTTTGCTAGTCAGGAGGATGAGGCAGGAAGATTGTCTAAGTCCAGGAGCTGAAGGACAGCCTAGGTAACAGAGAGATCCCATTTTAATCAATCAATAAAATATTGGCTCCAGAGAAAAACAAAAACCTTTGGGATTGGTGGGTCCACGAAGGGGTTGTGGGCCACAGGTTTGGGCCCTATGTTTGGCACAGCCTCACACTATTCATGTCCTGATCCCTGATTACCACTCCGCTCACATGTCTATGACACACTATGTCTATGCTGAATTAAATCCCACACTATGCCTATGCTGAATTACTTGCAGTTCCTGGAATGTACCATGTTCTCTTTTTTTATTGATCATATTGGTACATTTTATATACAAATCATGATTGCACTTGACATTGGGAAAGGGTACTAGTATAAAATACAACTTAATTCTCATTTTTTCCCATTCCCCTGCCCACCCTACAACCCACCCCCGATACATAAGATTTGCATCCTTTTTTTACCATCAGATTTTTTCTTTCCCTTCTTTACTTATCTCTATCCCCACTTTTATTTTGAATATTTTCTATTTCATAATATCTATCATACATTTTAGAACTCATTTACATCTTGGGTTTCTCATATCAGAAAAAAGATATGGTGTTTACATATGTGACCTATTTATTTCACTTATGAGTGTGTCCTCAAAATATGTCCATTTGAGTATAAATGACTCAAATGTATCATTCTTTGTATAACAGAGTAATTCTCCTTTTTTAAAAAAAAAAATCTTTATCCAGTCTCTATTTGATAGCCATTTGGGTTGTTTCCAAAATGTGGCTATCACAAACTGACGTGCTATAAATATGAGTGCACATATGTCGCTGTGATATGAATCTTTTAATTGTTTCATGTATATACCTAGCAGGGGAATAGCAGGGTCAAATGGGACCTTTAATCCTAATTTTTGGAGGTATCTCCACAGTGATTGCACATTTCTACCAACTGTGGAGAGGGATTCCTTTCTCCCTGCAGCCTCACTAGCATATGTTTTTGGTGATTACACGATAGCAGCTATTGTTTGTAGAGTCAGATGAAATCTGAATATTGTTTTCATCTTATCTCTCAAATGCCCAGTGATGTTGAATATTTCTTCTTATCTGCTTCTTAGCTGCTTTTACTTCTTCCTCTGACAATATCTGTTCATTTTGGATGCCCATTTTTTAATTGGATCTTCCATGCTCTCTTGTACATATTCCTGGCCCTGTATGAATACCACTCCCTCTAATTTCAGCCAGCTAACTCTTCTTGATCTTTCAGGATCTGATCTGGTACCTCTTAGTCCAAACAACTTTTCTTAAAATACCCAACTCTCTCTCCTGAACAGTCTGGGATTGATGCCCTCTTTCTGCCATTTCCACTGACAGTTCCTTAAGGACAGTGTGAAGCTGCAATCCTCCCTTGTTCTCTCACGTCCTTGCTCCCCATCCTTGTCCTCTAAGTGGCTGACACTGATGTACTACATCACTTGGACTCCTCTGCCAGCTGCTTTTGAGGAAAAGAGGGGAGAAGAAAACCACAAAGGACTTCTTCCTCTTTTCTTGGCATGACTAAGGCATCTCTGGGTAACTGCTGTCCTTAGGGGGGCCTGTCCTCTTGGAGTCTTATAATCCTACCCTTGCCCCCAGCCCTTAGGGTTGGTGACAGTCTCTCATCTTGCTAGATTCCAAGTACCTTCCATTTTTTCCTTTGATCTTTAATTTTCCCTGACTCTTCATTTAAACCATCCGGTAAAGTCTGCTTTATCAATCTCCCATCCAAAGCGTACACAAAATTGTCAAACTGTCCATTAAATGCTGAATTCAACGCAATTCTTATCCACAGAACATCATTTTCATTATGGCAAAAAGATCTCCATAATTCAGAATAACTAAGGGAAAGGGTTATTCTTTCAAAGAGTGAGAAACCCTAAAAAACTGGATGTTTTAAACAAACACACTCTTTGTATTGTCATTTGCACTTATATATAATAAACTCAGTATCACCAAGACATATGCTACACAAAGCACATATTTGAAAAACATTTTTGGAATCAAAATCTACTGTGCTAATTGCCCTTTCTGTATACAAATTCAAATGTTTTCTTTTTCCTCTATGAAGGCCTCAGATTAAGTCTAATTCCTCTGAAAGAGCCAACAGTGAAATACACTACACACAAAGGTTACTCACCCTGAATACAGCGCCTTCAGCCCTTCTTCTCTGCCAATCCTCACTAACGCGTGCAGCATTCCTCGGTACCTGACTTCTCTCAAGTTTGCATCGTACCTCTGGCCTTGAATCTGGAGTCGTGTCTTGGTTAAATCAATTGGAAATGTGCCTTAAATTTTTAAAAAAGAAATATGTCACTTAATAAAAAAAAATTCAATAAGCATATACAGCGACTTGTTACTAAGGAAGCATTCAAACTATAATGTAAAACAAGAAACATTAAAAAATGGCAGGACCTGTACAATCTTTTTTCTACTAAAATATTAAGAGACCAAAGAATTAACAAAACTAAAAGATACATAAAAATGAATGTGATAATAATAAAGAAAAAAGGAAACAAAGATTGTATATAGAGGGTGGGAGGGTTGCAGGCTGGGGGAAAGGGGAAAAAATGAGAATCACGTCGTGTCATATTCTGGTACAAAATCTCAATGCTGAATGCAATGATGATGTGTATTCATAATGTACCAATAGAGATTTTTTAAAAATACATAATTGTATTTTTCTTCCTTTCCATTGTTCTGTATATGTCATCTTATTCTATAAAGGACTTAAGGAGGTTGCATTGCTATAGAAAATGGGTGACTACAGGGCCTGGGATTTAGTTAAGTGGTTCCAGCACCTACCTTGCAAGCACAAGGGCCTGGGTTTGAATGCAGGTAACCACATATAACAATACTGGGCATGGTGACTTATGCCCAGCAGTAATCAGTACCACATACCACAGTGCTGGGCATGGTGGCTCACGCCTGTAATCCTAGCACTCAGGAGGCAGAGGCAGGAGGATTGTTGTGAGTTCCAGGCTCACTTGGGCTACATAGTGAGCTCAGGGCCAGCCTTAACTACAAAATGAGACCCTGTCTCAAAAAAAAAGAAAGAAAATGGGTGACTAGAATCATTTACACAAATAGGAAAACCATTTAAAAACCAAAGTTACTATTCTGTGTGTATATGGAGATTAAAATTTAATGCAACTGAAGAGAATTAAGTTCATTTTCGAAAGGAGTTTCTCACTTAAAATCTAAAATTAAATCTGATAACAGATAGAGATTTTTTTTTTTTTTTTAAGGTTTTTTGAGACAGCGTCTTGCTTTGTGGTTCAGGCTGGTCCTGAGCTCAGCCTCCAACTCACATCAGCAATCCTCCTGCCTCTGCCTCCCGAGTGCTGGGATTACAGGCATGAGCCACCATGCCCGGCACTGTGATACGTGGTACTGGTTGCTGCTGGGGTGAGTCTCCACGCCCAGTATTGTTATGTGGTTACCGGCGATCAACCAGGTGCTTGCCGCTTGCAAGATAGGCGCCGGAACCACTGAGCTATATCCCCGGCCCAGATAGAGATGTTGGATATGGTATCTAACCCAAATATATAAATATATATTGAATACCTGATGTGAGAAAAAACAGTCATATCACAACAGAATATAGACAATATACAAAATCAGAAAGTGGTTCATTAAGGACAGGCAATCTAATGTGGCTCAGGGAAGATGCTTTCCAAACCTCTTCACAACTGAATGGTTAACAATGGCAATGTGGGGGAGAAGACAAGGAAAATAGGGACAGACGCTACTCAAACAGGAGTCCTAACTTTTAGTTGGTCAACAGGCTCAGCACTCTCCCTGTTGCACTCTGAACTACTAGGAAGCGGCCAAAGTGACTATTCTGTCTGAAAGACATACCGAAAGAAGGCATTTCTGAATTCTGAGATCGTTTGGTAGCAGTCTACACTTGGACAGCATTCACATCAAATAGCAAGTGGAAGCCTTACTAAGTTTCAGACACCATTGAACTCTGGTACCCTGGATGCCTACCGCATTCGGCTGTGATAGAGGCCAGCCCTCCGTAGACAAAGGGCTTCCAGTTGAGGGATGACATTCTGTCACTTCTCCTTAGAATCATACAAGCAGCATCTCCAACAGGGTTTTCTCCTAGATGAAAGAAGACAATTATTCAAAGTTACAATTTGTCACATAGGATGCTTTTTCTCTAAACTCCCTGGTTTCCAGAGAGTACATCAGGGATGCAAGTCCCTTACACAGTCGCTTTAATTTTCCCTCAGGCCTCAAGAAGTCTTGTGCTGGGCTAACACTGCTGTGTGCAAATGCATTCGGTGGAGTGTAGTGGTGGTTGTTTTCTGGATAATCTGTTTCATCTTGGACCTTTCTTCTGCTTACAGTGAATATCTGCTATGTATCTGCCCATTTTAGTGAGTCCCTAAGAAGAGGCATCGGGTACACTGGAGCAGAAAAATGTTATAAACTGCATCATTACAATAATGTGACAATGACTTTAAATTACCACAATCTGCTTCCAGTGTGCACTCTGAAAATGTCAGCTGTCTTCTCTTAGCCATATTATGTCACTAAGTATAAGGTAGCTTAGCATGCAGGAAAAAGGCTGATCTGGGCCACAACCATATGCTTCTTTAGGACATTTCTGTTAAGCAGCAGTCTAGGTATTTTTACCACACCTCATCATTACCATAGTTAACACAACCAATTGTGGGTAGTGTATGTTTTCATTCACTGAGAGAAATAAAATGCCTTGCTTTAGGCCTATTGTAGGCATTATATATTATATATACTAAAAACATTCAATACATGTTGTCGTCCAAATTTCTTCCTTCATGGTCCTCCCTTACTGCGATGCACTCTCATGCTATAGCCCAGCCTTCCTATCCATGATACAGAGGTTCCACAGTTGCATACGATCTGAGTTAGTAATCCTGGCTTTGTGCCATTAACAGGAAACACAAATTAATATATTTTTATACAAAGTAGACTACATTGGCAGTTTAAAATAAAATTTCCAATTTACTTTAGTAAATTTTGGCAAGAAATATGCCCAATGTTTTTATTTAGCATGTGTTAAGGAATTTTCCAAGTCTACATTTCCCAGAAGCCTATCACAAGTCACTACTGCCCAGAACACCAGTTATCAACAAGCCGAAGGAGCCTGCTTAAGCTAAGCAGAAGTACAAGGAGCTCAGAGAGGATGCTACATAAATTTAACAACAGTTATTTCTCATTAGTAGATCTTAGCCAAACTCAAAGTAATCAAAAATGAGTGGGGTAGAAGTTTCCTTAAGCACAGACCTGAAGTTCCTCATATGTTTTATGAATTTCAGTACCAAAAAGCAAGCCCTGTCGCCTAAATTCTTTTCATTATTCATAAAAATGTGCACACTATCCTCTTACTATTACCATTACTTACTATTACTTACTATTACCATTACCACTATCCTCTTACTATTACCATTACTTACTATTACTTACTATTACCATTTAATACCTATGCTAACTCTTAGCCTTACTAAATTCATAACTAATATAATTAGCACTATAAGTTACAGACTACAAGAACATATTAATAGCTATCATATTCACCTCATATAATAAGTCTAATAATTCATTTACTATCCACTAGCAACCTCCTCAACCCATTTCTGGGTTTTGCTGGTCACCAAGTTAAATCACAAAACAATGATTACTTAACAGTGGTATATGGACACTAATAAGTCTCTTATATAAGTAATTTCAGTGGCTCGCCCCCAAAACCTTGGAATATGAAGTCAAATACTACCATCCTCATAAACAGACTACAAAATCCAATCACACCAAGGTATCCTGCCTCAGGCCACACAGCTGATTGGGACAGAACTGTGCTCTCAATCTGACATTCTGACTCCAAGTATAACATTCTTTCTGCTACATCCTAAAGCTAGACATTACCATGGAACACTGAGAACATTTTAAAAATAAAGAAACCATAAGAAGATTGTGATTGAGCCAGGGATTTAGCTCAGTGGGTCTGGCGTCTGCCTTGCAAGTGCAAAGGCCCAGGTTCGATCCCTAGTAGCCACATACAACAATGCTGGGTGTGGAGATTCATGCTCACCAGCAATCAGTACCACATTCCACAGTGCCAGGCATGGTGGCTCATGCCTATAATCCCGGCACTTGAGAGGCAGAGGCAGGAGGATTGCTAGGAGTTCTAGGCTGAGCTCAGGGCCAGCCTGAACTACAAAAGTGAAACCCTGTCTCAAAAAAAAAAGAAGAAGATTGTGATTGCTACAGCTATTTTATTAATTTTAATAAGTAGGGCATACTATTAAGAGAACCAAAAAGGTACAGTTAATAGGATACATCTTATAAACAAACAATGCTTAAGAAAAAAAATCATAGTATATTCTAAAGAGCAAAAATTTATTTTCCCAACAAATAGTACAGAAAAGTGTTCTTGCAATCTTTTATCCCAATCATTTAATGAAGCGAAATATACACAACATAAAATTGCTTCAAAGAGAGCTAAGGGGTAGCACTTAGTACAAACAGTGTTGTGTAACTACCAATTCAGTCCCAAAACATTCTCATCACCCTGAGAGGAAGTCATTAAATAATGGTTGTTGCTTCACCCACCCGAACCTCCTGTCTGATTCTCATTTTTGGTGGATGACACTACTCTCGATCACCGGTGTGGAACATGGGTACCCTTAGGCATTCTTAACCCGACTGCAGAGCTTCTTAAAAGGAGTCACCAGGGCCCCAGTGACAGAATGAGCACTGCAGGGGTGCAGCCCAGGCATCTGTGCCTTATTGAAAACCACCAAATTACATAAATGATAACCAAGTATTACCACAGAACACTATGACCATTTAAATTACTCTTTTAGTAGTTACTTTTTGATGATGACATTACAGTTGATCTTTTTATTCTTATTTAGAAGTGACTTTTTAAACAATGAATATATATGTATCATGTGGACATATATACACAAACACAAAACACACATACAAGATAGCCTCCAAAATGTCAGCAGAAGTTTATGAGAAATAAGATTATAAATAATTTTTAGGAGTTTTTATTTTTAAATAAGGTCTCATTATGTAACCCAGGCTGATCTCAACGCACAACAATCCACCTGCCTCACCTTCCAAGTGCTGGGATTACAAGAGTGCACCACCACACCCAACATAATAGTCTTGAATTTTAAAAAGAACTCTACTGCCATTTAACTTCAGGCCACCTCATTAACTTTCTAGTTTTATAGTACTATTTTTAGACTTTTGCCTTGGCCAGTTTTGCTACTAAGTTTAGTTATTTAGGTTAAAATTCAAAAGCTCTGGATTTTCAGACCTTATTTGTTGAGTTGTGAATTTGCAACCATAACAGTTGTGCAACTGCCTTCTCCTACTTTAGAATCACATGAGATGGATCCCAAGTTCATTAGTTTCCA
This sequence comes from Petromus typicus, assembly GCA_004026965.1. Lineage (NCBI taxonomy): Eukaryota > Metazoa > Chordata > Mammalia > Rodentia > Petromuridae > Petromus > Petromus typicus. The sequence continues at coordinate 5,593 of PVIR01024795.1, read as the reverse complement.
GATGCGCCGTCAAAATTAAACCGATCTTCCACAAATGGCCTTTCACACTTGCATCAGCATTTCTGGCCACACTATAACAAATACTTTCTATTCAATTAGAGTGCTTAAAAGTTATCTAGTAAGAAAGTTAAAAACAACTTCTTGGCTCTCCTGTTTTCTTTACAAAACATTAACATTAGACCCCTAAGCAGTTACTATCACTAGACCTTCTCAAGTTAATGTTTGCAGAGCAAAGAATGATCTGGCTTACACAAGAACTGGGAGACCTCCGGAGGGGTGTGAACATCGAGTCAAAAAGAGGTTCTACTTAAGACTAGAACATGTGAGCCTGTGTCCACTAAATATACAGGCCCCAGCATACTGTGAGGGGACTTCAGTTGGCTTGGGCTGCAGCTGCTGATCAGTAAACTAATCTTTCTTTGCTTTTAGCTTTCTTTGAAAGGCTCATACTAACTTCTGAGCAGCTTTTTGGAAAAATAATCTCAACTCCACTGAAATTCCAAGAATTACAAGCCAGGAAAGTCAAAAGGATGGGTCTTTAGCAGCCAACCCTCTGGGTAGCACCTCAGCAAGAGATCCAGGGAAAAGATTACAACTTCCCTGGATCATGCTATCTTTCCTTTGCAGCCAAACACTATCTTTAAAGATGTTCTTAAGAAAACATACTGGGGTCTGAGGCTATAGGTGAGTTGTACAATTGTGTAGCATGTGCAAGGCTACAGAGTCACTCCCCAGGACTGTGCCCTGCACACACACACACACACACACACACACACACACATGTGCAGGGGGATTCTACATATCCAGAATAAATGTAGAATTTTTCTGAATGAGATTCAAAACTCTTTATTTTTAATATATTAGTATTTTATGAACATAAATGTCTATATAAATTAAGAATTCCAAAAATCTTCCTAAACTTAAAACATATGTTGTTACCCATTCTTTCTACTATATTTCTCTTATATTTTACCCAATATTTATTTTCACCTGACCTTGCTGTCAAGTTGTGCAGAGCTAATTAAATGCAGTACTTGCTGCTAGTACTCATGAAAACTTTCCAAGTTTGTCTTCTATAATTAATGTCGCAGTCTTAAACTGCAGTCTCTAAACTTCTATGTTCTCATCTTTGTTCCCACCTGGTTGCTCTTTCTTGATCTTCCTTTCCTATTCTTTTAAGAGTGCAAGATGAAAAATAAGCTCAGCATAAACTTAACAAAAGACAGGCTTTGAAAGGAAAGGAATCTTAGGGCTGGAGTGGAGCTTGGAGGTGCAGCGCCTGCCAGGCAAGCACAAGGCCCTGAGTTCGATTCTCGACCGACACACAAAAAGGAATCTTAGAAATCCTATCTCATTTCCCATTAATTAATTAACAGGGCCCATGGTCTCAAAGGTTCACAGCAGAAAAAGCAAGGCCGAAATGTATGCCTTCCAACTTTCTCATTAAACAAGTAGAACAAACAGACTGCAGGGCACTTCCAACACTGTTTTGCTATTCTTGCACAGAAACAATACTTCTGATCACTGTGACTGATGATACGAAATTACACTTAGAAAACCCAGAGCTACGTTAGCTTTTAAATCTAATTCATTCGACAGGTTCTTGCGAACAGGAGCCAACCCGGCTTGCTCCACGAGCCAGTCAAAGGCCAGCGGGCGCTTTCCCGACGTGTGGGCCAGATGCTGAGGCTGCTCGGCCTGACGAGCCCGCTAGTGGGCAGAGGAAAAGCCGCACCGGCAGCAGGACGAACTGCGGCAGCAGGGTGCGGGCGCTGGGATCCAGGATGAGCTCCACGCGTGCACCCACCTACCCTGGAACAGGACTCGTCCACAGACACAGCGCCTCCTCCAGAAGGGGCCGGGCCAGGAGCAGCAGCCCGGCTCGGGGGCCAGTCCTGAACCCCGAGCCCCACAGACTGGCCCTGAACGCCAAGCCGGGAGCACCGTCAACCGGAGCACGCGGCCCTGTGGGCTTTCCGAAGACCGTGGTCGTAACCACATCTCCTACAAGGGTTTCGCGCGCTTCTGGGAAAGCGGGGCTTGGGAGGAGGCACGGGCCAGACACTCACCTGCGGTGGTGGCCTCCACCTTCCGCCACCCGGGAGCTGCCGGGCCTGACAAGAACGCCACTCAGTAGACCGAGAGAAGACCGCCTGGTGGCGGGGGCGGTGCAGGAGCCAGCGCCCAGCCCCGCCCACCCTCTCTGTCCCGCCCACATATTGACTCCCATTGGTCTCCACGGCACAGTCCTGCCCAGACCACGCCCATCGCTCCCGCCACAGCGGCTTCGGCGGGGCGGAGCTCGAGCCCAACACCAAAAGAACTCTGTAGCTGCAGTAGAAGGAAGGGAACTCGGCTCTCCGGTGACTGCCTCTGGTCCTGGTCCTCGGGTCTTGCGTCCGCGGTGAAAGGAGTTTGAGGAAGCACTGTGCTACCAAAAAGGAGCTTTTCCGGGAGTGGTTGTCTGTGCCCACGTAAAGGTCGACTGCTGGAAAGAAGTAGTAGACTTGCCCTTGTTTTTTAGATTCTGACTTTTTAGTTTGAAAATTATCAGAATAGCAAAAGTACAGAAGTATGAGAAATACTGTTTTATGGAAATGTTGCTTTCGGGTGTTTTCTTGGTTCTGTGTGCTTTGTTAAGAGTGCATATTTAGCTGGACATGCTGACATGCACCTGTAAGCCAAGCACTTCGGAGACAGAGGCGGGAGAACTACTTGAGGCCAGGAGTTAGAGACCAGCCTGGACAATGTAGTGTTGCACTGTCTGAAAAAAAAAAAAAATCTGCTCCGGGGATTTAGCTCAGTGGTTCTGGTTCCTGCCTTGCAGGTGCAAGGTCCAGAGTTCAATCCCGGGTAACCACATACAACAGTCCAGGCGTAGTGGCTCATGCCTGTAATCCCACCACTTGTCAGGCAGAGGCAGGCACAGGACCAGCCTGAACTATAAAGCAAGACCCTGTCTCAAAAAGATTTTTTAAAAAATCTAGAAACACGAAAGTGTATTTTATGTGTACCTGCAAGTGACTGTACAAGGACACACAACTCTCTGAAGATGCCAGTACATACAGCTCTGCGACTCAGCACAGGAACACTGTACCTACTGAGCTCTCTAGTTAATTCCTTCTGGTCCTACAGGCCTCAGTTTGGATGTCATCCTCTCCAGGAGATCTCTCTAATGCCCAAAATCTGAGCGAAGTGTGCACCCTCCAAGTATATTCTAAATGGATATGGTATCAAATGAGACCATAGGCTCCTCGGATAGGAATCCGCTCCAGTTCACCGCTCTGTCCCTCGCACTTAACATAGCACCTGTCACAACCCCAGTCCACACCCAGTAAACACAAGCACATTTAACGTCTACAAAATCTGGGAGCTGGCAGGGTGGAGGCTGGGATGCACCTTTCAAACGGGCTGTCCTTCCCCCTGATTTCGCCAGCACTGTGGTCGGCTTCCTCGTGTGTCCTCCAGGAGAGAAATGTGAAGCACAGCGGTGCAGGGAATCCCAAGCCAAGTCTGGCGAGCGGAACTTGGATACTAGTTTATTTTACTTATTATTATTCCGTGCATTTGCTTCGTTTAACATCTGCCCTTGTTTTTTTTTGGCAACAACAGTTACACAGGTTGAATGAGTTTATAAAGAGTATTTTGACTCAGTTTTGGAGGTGCAAGATCTACGGGCCATACCTAGTGACGACACTCTTCTCTTTATTTTGTGGTACTGGGGATTGAACACAGGGCTTTCACACTGCGCTACATCCCCAGCCCTTTCTTTTTTTTTTTAATTTTTTAATCTTTATTGGTACATTACATATACACATCATGATTGCACTACATAATGGGGATTTGAACCAGTATAAGACACAACTTAATTCTCATTTTTTCCCATAGCCCTACCCACCCTACCGCCCCCCCATATACATAAAATTTGTTCCCTTACTTTTTTGTTACAATCTCAACATTTTCTCCCTTCTTCCTATTTTACATTGAGCATTTTCTATTTCACAATATATAGCATACAATTCTAGGAGTCATTTACCCCAGCCCTTTCTTATTGTTTATTTTGAGACAGAGTCTCACTAAGTCACTAAGTTGCTCAGGCAGGTCTCAAACCTGTCATCATCCTGAGGCCTCGCACAGGGCTCGGATTACAGGGATGCCTTAGTGTTGGCCCTCTTCCTGGCAGCATCCCGAGGCAGCACAGGGCACCACGTGGCAAGAGACAGGGAGCACTTGAGTGTCTCTGATCACTTTCCCTTTTCTTACACAGCTATCAGGATTCAGTCTTGGAGTCATCACCATCTTAGCTAATCCTCATCACCTCCTGAAGGCTCAACCTCTAAAGCCAGAAACCGATGAAGTTTCTACTCTCTTAACACTTCACATGGGAATTAAATTTAAGATGCATTCATCATATCTAAATCATAACTACATCCTTTTAGTTCTTGTGCCCAGGGATCAGCAAACTATAGATCACAGGACAACTCCATCTGATTCTTTTGATACAGTCCTAGAACTAAGGATAATTTTTATATTTTTTTAGGGTTACATTGTAAGTGGTTATGTAGGTCTTCATATAATACTCTCAGTTTTGCCTTCTGGCCTGACTCATATTTATAATCTGACCAGATCAGGCGCATTCAGGGTGGTACAACCATAGACACATGTTTATGATCTGATCCTTTACAAAAAATATTTTCTTCATTTTCAGAATCCCCGGCTAGCCTTTAGCAAAATTCACTTGTAAGCATTCCAGTTTGGTGTCCGCTATGCATTTGCTTGTGAATTCACATTTGGGGCACTGTTGGTGAAGGAGTAACTTAATCTCAGCCAGCAGTCATGGAGTGGCCATCAGGGCCCAGGGAGACCTCCTGGCAGCGTGGCGCTTTCAACTGGCAGCACAATCCTCTTCTTACTGTCACTACAGTTTATACACTTAGCCAAGTGCTCTGACACTTTCTATTTAAAAGCACAAGTATACGAACTTGTGCAACCTTTCAAATCAAAATCACAGAGAAACCTGTCAGATTCTCTAAAGGGGATAATTTCTAAAGAGGATATTGCACCAGATAAGTAACAAACTCATGCAGATTGTCTTACATTTAATGGCTAAAGCTAAAAATACTAGTACTATGGGTTTAATTTAGCTCATCGTTTCTAAATTTAATCTCAAATCTTCTTGAGGTTATACAATCCTATAACTTCAAACAGATTCTCCAACTCAAATTAGCTGAGTAAATGGAATAAAAAATATCAGGACACAAGAGACCATCTTTATAAGAATCAAGGTGGGAGTCCCAGATACAGGAGTCACACTTCTGTTTGTGTCCCCTTTATATACATCAGCAGGGACCATAAATCAGTTAGTTGGAGGTTAGTTTTTCTACTTTCATTCCCGCGCACCCCATTCCACTTCCACCAAATTTATTTGTGTCCAGTTATAACTTTTATAGCTGCCTTTAAGTGGAGGGAACAAAATAAATCAAAATACAAAATGAAGAGAAACAAGGTAGGGCACAGAAAAAGAGAGAAACAGATCACATTTAAAGGATTAAAAATAATAATAACCTCGGACCAGTCATGATGGCACACACTT
>PVIR01024794.1:0-25439 GCA_004026965.1 Petromus typicus | reverse complement strand
GCAGCACAAGCCCCTGAGCTCATCAGCTGTGCCTCTAGCAGGGGGCTGAGGACAGTATCGAGCTGCCGGAATTACAGGTAGGGACCAGAAGACTCAACACGCAGGAATGACCTTGGCAGACCTGACGACCTTGAGGGTTGCAGGTGGCGTCCAGGGTGCAGGTGTGTGCACACGTGGGTAGAAGTCACCGATTTTGAACGCATTTCTCCGTGGCTTTGAAGTATCTCTCATTTTCACTGAGCCATATTATCCTTTAGTAACAGTTTCAAATTCAGGTGATCTGCACACTTTGAAATGTTAAAAATTGGAATTTGCCGCTATGCAGAAAGCGGACTGCGACGCAATGTGGACTGATCACACTGCTTCCTCCTCAGGTTACGCTCATGCCACCTGCTCCAAACGATGACCTGGCCACGCTCAGCGAGCTCAACGACGCCAGCCTGCTGTATGAGATCCAGAAGCGCTTCGGAAACAGTCAGATCTATGTGAGTGCCCGAGGCCGCCTCCCGCGCCCTTTGTCTGGTCGACTTGGTCATCCCCAGTTAGCGTTGAAAACGCTTCAGATAAAGCACTCGGGAGCGTAGGGCCATTGGGTTGGCTCAGTTAAGCTGAGTCCAAGTTCGTTCTGGCTGTGTTGTAAGCAGGTCAGGGGAATCCCAGACCTCGGAGCTGGCATAAACTGGTGCTCGGCAGACACGCGTACCCGCCCCCGCCGCGCCTCCCTGTGGCTGGGATGAGGCCGCAGGATGCTCAGACGGCTTCTAACACGCTGTCTCAGCAACGCGGCTTCAGCCTCAGTCTGCAGGGGGAGTTGAGGGCCGCCGACTCCGCATGAGGCGCCTCTGCACGGAAGGGAAAGTCTGGTTGCTCTGAATTATCAGGAGCTGTCTCTGTCAAGTGAATGGTTTATAGAATACAAGCATATGGCTCAGATGCCAAACAGCGTGCAACACTGGTTTACACCAGTTTTATTCTTGCTCATCTCTTACTTCTCCCGGTACTGATAGCAATATAGGTATCCTGCAGTCGGAAAGTGCAGTCTCTCTCTCTCTCTCTCTCTCTCTCTCTCTCTCTTTCTCTCTCTCTCTATCTGTCTGTCTCTGTCTCTCTCTGTCTGTCTCTGTCTCATTGATTTTGTTATCTACAGCACAGACCACAGGGCAATTCAATCAGTAGGTCTATTGAGAAATCTGATTATGCACATACCTGTTACCATCTCTTGATAATACCCACTTTTCCTATCTACTGAGAAATTGATGAAGTAATTTTCATGTAAATGTGATGTCTGAGGTTCCCTTAACAAGCAATAAATTTTCAGATGCTGATGAGTCTATGGAGATGCTATGTGGCATCTTAATGCTTGGGTGAATTACTGTCACCATAAATACATTTAAAATTAAATGCTTGCTATCAAAATGAATGCAATGGAGTCATCGGCAGAAAGTGCTAAAACCTGACGACACTGGTCTCTGTCTCACCTGGCGAAGTGTGGACCATCTCGATGTCATTTTTAGTCTTTTCCCAGCGTTCTTTTATAATATGCCCCTTGTGGGACAGTATGAGAAGACACAGTTCAGGAAGACCGATCTGTTTGTGCGCCGTTCCCCTTTGCCACCGGTCCTGTGTCTCTGTCTCCTCCACTCCCAGTGATGGCCTCATCTCGTCCCTCCCGGCCGGCCCCATGCTCACCCACAGCCCCAGTGTCCCCGGCCGCCTGCACAGCACTGTGGTGCTTTCCTCTCTCTGTGACCCGCCCCTCCGTGGCGACGCGGAGTTGCTCTCATGGCTGAGGCTGTGGGTGCCTGCTCGAGCACCGTGTCCCTGCACCAGGGACTGTCATGAGGAATCGCTTTGCTCCCTGAGCTTGTTTTGGGAGCCCCTTCAGAAGCTCCCTCAGACCCCTCTCTTTTAACTCTTTATTTTTTATCAGCTCACATTTACAGTACATTACAATCACATTCCTTACAGGAAGTTGATCCAGATGCAAAATAGTCTCGATTATTTTTTCATCTTCCTTCTCTCCACTCCACCCCCCACCTCTTGGCCTCCTCCTTCCATTTTGCAAAAAACCCATCTCCCTATCTGTGCTTTATTTTGGTCTTGTGTATACTTTTGGATTCTCACATAAGAGAAATGGTGCTGTACTGGAATTGGTGTCTTATTTCATTTAGCATTACGGTCTCAAGATACATCCATTTTCCTATAGATGACAGACATTTATCTTTCTTTATGTCAGAGTAGTGGTCTATTGTGTATAAACATCACATTTTCTTTATCTGCTCATCTGTTGATGGACATACAGGCTATTTGCAAGCTTTAGCTATTAAAATTTTGCTGCTATAAACATGGGTGGTGTATATCCCTGTAACATGATGTCTTAATTCTTTGAGGAAGATACCTAGAGGGGCACAAGCTGGCTGAAATGGAACTTCTAGGTTCTGAGGAATTTCCCTCGCAGCTGTATGAGCCACGCCCCCCATCCGCCTACTCCACTCCAACCCCCACCCCCACCCCTGCCCACCAGCGAGGCAGGGCTCCTTCCCCTCTTCCCGCAGCAATGGCTCTTGATTGACTTCTTACTGGTTTCAGAGTCTTTTGTGTGAGTGAGGCTTCTGCAGCTTCTGCGAATCCTTGACTCTCATTAGGGCCCCATCGTGGTTGGTGCGGGTGCCCTTTCTTGGGATTCAGGGACACCTGGCTCCTGGGATGGACCTGGCGCCCCCATGACTGAGCCCCTTGTTATGTGGCATGAGGCCTGACCAGCGCTGCCCGGGCTAGAGTGCCATCTGCTTCCTCCCTGCCTGGCACAGCCCCGGCGGGCCCTCTGCACAACGCCCAGATTCTCATGATCTTTGCTGCACTTGGGCTCTGTCCGAGTAAGTGGGGGTCGTGTTTCCTACTTCGCTGAAGTTCACATGGGCAGTGAACGTGCCACCGTGTGGGGCATGGCTTTCCTCAGCCCGTAGCAGAGGGGTGAAGAGCTGAGGCCTCCAGGGCCACTTTCCTGAATAAGCGTTCACAGTTACAGTGTCAGCTTCACTTCTAATAGATCTACACTTCTAATAGATCTAATAGATCAACACTGTTCAGTGTTACAGATCTAATAGTAAGTGCTTTCCAAACATCAGCAGATCGCTGGTCACCTGGCCAATGTTTCCAGTCTGTAAAGAAAGTAAATATTTTTAAAGACTCTTATGCAGGTGGGTAGTTTAGTTTGAATCTGTGGGATCTAACAAGAATTTGGGTTTGCATTTTGCATTTGTTCTTTCTGTAATCTCACTTTTCCAGGGATTCGTGGTACAGGTCTATCAAAGTCTCAGCCTGGGCTTCCCTGGTTGGGGAGGCAGCAGCCCTCCTTCCCCACAAACCAGCAGACGGGTCTGGCTGATGCACCTGAGCTCTGAGCTCTGAGGAAGGAGCTGCCCCTGCCCCAGCCCACCTGCCCCACTGGCCAGAGGTGTCTCTGTCCGGCCAGCACTCTGCTGGGCATGTTAATCCTGAAGTGGTTTAGCTTCTTTCCCCTGCACTTTTGATACCCCACAAGTCCAGGGTGCACAGAAGCCCAGAAGTCCACTCCTGCTGTGCCTCATCTCCCAGCTGTGGTGCTAGCTCCTTCTTGGGCTCTGTGATGTGGCCATACAGTCACTGAGGGGCACGGAGAGCCCTCAGTGTGGCACCTGTGCCCATGGCTTCCTCCTGTCTCGCAACTCTGTCCTGGCTTTGGGTCCTCTCACCTGGCTGTCTGGTCGTCCACACACAAGCACCTCCCACACACTCTGCAGCCCCCAATTTACACCCTGTCTTGTCCTTGTCCCCTGCTACACATGTGTTCGTGCGTGCACTGCACACCCACCCGTGCATACAGTGGAACGCATGCTCCCAGGGGCCAGGACTTCTGTTTCCTTCGCTACCACACATGTGACACACAGTAGTTGCCCAGTAAACAGTGAGTGAAGGAACAGTCTCTTAGACTCGGTGCACATTTTCATCTGAGCAGGGATGAGCCTGGATTTCTCATTGGGACTGAGATAAAGTACAGCAGCTGCAGCCCAGGGTGGCCAGTCCCACGCCTGTGCTGTAGCCACGATCTTTCAAATCCATCTGTGAGTTGCTCTGATTGTAAATTGAACAAGGTGCGTTTAGACCTTAGCCTGGGGATTTCCGAGCATCCGAGCAACATGAAGCAGAAAGGGTGGGAGGTGGGAGGTGGCAGGCGAGGCTTGAGCTTCCCCAAGGCACAGAACGAGTCACTTCGCCTCCTCAGGCCTATAGCTGGGCCAGTGGCTGCTGTGGACAGAACAGGCCTGTGGGTTCCCCGTACAGCAGGGCAGCAGTCCAGACCCAGCCCGGGCTACATAGCGAGTTCAAAGCCAGCCTGAAGCATATATCAAGACCCTGTCTCAAAAGAAATAAGAAAGAAAGAATGATGGAATGAAAGCTTCTGAGTTTCTATAATTTAAATATTTCCTTCTTTGCAATGGGTTTAAAATGCTTCACTTCCTCATATCAGCCTCTTCAGTTCTGAGGACCTACAGGCAGTCATATTTCATGATTTTGTCATTAACTTTGACTTTATTATTAATTATTTGGAGTTGATGATGTATATGTGCTGATTAAGAAATTTTATAAACTGTTCTTGCTCATCATAAGATAGGTTTTCAAAGACTGCCTGTAATTTTTTCTACAATTAGGCATTATAAAGACAGGTTTCAGTAGGAAATGCAGTGGTACCCATTGTTTAGTTTCCCATGTCTTTCCAGCAGCAGATTTCTGTACTCTCACATGATCCACTCTCTCATTTTATTTTTCTTCTCTGAAATTTAGTGGTGCTTCTCAGATGCTGTCTCAATAATGCCGCTTTTCTGACCACTGCTGATTCTCTTCTTTCTTTACGTGGTCTTTTTCATGGCCGGAGCCTCTTTGAGTTAATCTTCTGTCCCACGTCACTGAGCAGACGATCAAGCGCTGGGGCTCCACGGAGCTCCATTCGGGGACCGCTCCTGTGTCATTCACCGCTCCTCCGAGGAGCAGCCACGTCCCAGGAGTGACAGAGGACCTCGGTGTCCAGCGATGGGCTCTGCGTCGCCCACGGAGACTTGCGCATGAGTGATCCCTTGTATCAGGTTTCAGCATCGTGTCTCAACCACGCTGCTGCTTTTAAGAACAACAACAAGCTGCTCTTTGAATATATTCGAATTTATTTATATATTCTGAATTGAGCAACCTTTGGGTTAATCCACATTTTGATTATTGTGAGTACTCTAAGTAGTCTCACGCCTGTCTGGGGGCCCTTCATGAAGGCCTTTCTGTGTGGTGATGTGTGGTAGTATTACCATGGGGCGTCTCTCCGGGATGGAGCACAGCTCTCCAAAATCTGCTCAGCCCCGGGGAAGCAGCCAGGTAGTTTTAGTGAGACAAGTATGATTTGTTTCTCTGTTTATTTTTTTTTTTAATTACAACCCTTCTATCCCTTGTGCCAAGCATCTCACTGTGGTTTAATTTGCATCCTTCTGATAATCAATGAGGGTCCCAGGAGCAGTGTGGTGCTCAGCTGAGTGTCTCCTTTCCAGCGTACTGCCATTCCGAACACGAGCTTAACTTCTGCTCGTGGTGTGGAGGTGTTTTCTGTGTCCAGGTTCACTGGTGGCCTGTCCTTCCATTTCCAGCCTGTATTGTTCCGTTCCAGTGGTGTCAGTAGGTATAAGGAAGTTTGTGCTGTTTACAAGTTCTTTACGTTAATGGATTTTATGTCCTGCTCAAGAAATCTAGGCTATGATTATGAAGATGCGCTTGTATATTTTCTTCTTGAAGATCGATCATTAATTGTTCCATTTAAGGTACATCGCCCACATCCAGCTGATCTCACGGCACTAACAGAGAAGGGTGCGACTAACGTTCTCTCATGTGTCCCCACTGCGCTGTGATGAAACGTCCGTGAATTAGAGGGTGGAGCTCTCCCTAGAATTTGCTTTCTGTTGTACATTTGTCTTTAAATGGATACTGAAATATCCTGTCATATAACTGTATAATGCATCTTAATGTATAGAAAGTTCTCTAAGTCTACTTCAAAATGCTGGAGCTATTCGTGATTTTGGACATCCATATATATTCTAAAGTGAATTAAACAGCTGGATTTTCTCTAGAATTATATCAGATACACAAATTAGATGGAAACAATTGAGATTTTTGCATTTCGCCTTCCATTTTATGGCTTGTTATCTCTTTCTTTACCAGTTTCTCTGGGATTTTTTTTTTTTTGGTGTAAGAAGTCTGGGTTATATATAATAAACCTATTTAGGTATTTTTTCAAGTATTAAGTACTAATTAAGTATTATTAATTAAGTATTATTAGGTATTTTTCAAGTATTATTATTATTTTCTTATTGCAAGTAAGAAGAAAATTTCATTTTCTAATTGTTTATGTATGGTACACAGATATAAATAAGTTTGAGTTTTTCTAAATTCAAATTTTTATTGGTAAATTATATATACACATCATGATTTCACTCAACATTGAGAATTTGTACCAGTATATAACATAACTTAATTCTCATTTTTTCCCATTCCCTTATTCACCCTACCACCCTCTGCCCCCTATATACATAAGCTTTATTTATTTTTTTTACTGTACTTAGTACAGTAATACTCTGTTCTATAAAAAGAACCACATCTTTTTTATCCAGCCTCCAGCTGAGGGACATTTTGGTTGTTTTCAAGATCTGGCTATCACAAACTGAGCTGCTGTAAAAATGGGTGTACATATGTGGCTCTGATATGAATCTTTCCATTCTTTTGGGTATATACCTTGCAGAAGAATAGCAAGGTCAAATGGGACCTCTAATTCTAGTTTTTCGTTCCCTTTTCTCCACAGCCTCACCCACATTTATTTCTGGCTAATTCTGAGATAGCAGCCACTCTTTGTAGACTGAGTTGAAGTCTCAGTGTTGTTTTCATCTGCATTTCTTGAATGACCAGTGATGTTGAGCATTTCTTCATATGCTTCTTAGCTGCTTTTACTTCTTCCTCCGAACTTTGACTTTTTGTGTTTCACTTTTCCTTATCAACTTTGGTAAAGTCATAATATGTATTTATTATGGAAATCCTGTGTCACTTTTTGCACACAATCTCCTTCTGCAAGTCATGACCTTTATTTCTCACTGTTAAATCTTCAGACCTTCTTTCCCATCTTTTCTTGTGGGATTGCTCATAACACATGACCATAAGGTGGATGTAGTGCCTCCTTCCCTCCCAATCCCGGAATTTCATCACCGTCCTTCAAGTGGCTCGGCCACGCTGCCTCGTGCTGAGGGAAACGCCCCTCCCTGGTTCTGGAGCCCACCAATAGGCCACAGCTGGGGCCTCAGTGTCCCTGGTTTTCCTCCACTCAGGAGATGAGCATGCACCGTTATAATATCAGCAATCAAAGATGTCTGTTTTTAAACATGGAGCCGAACTTGCGTTTCTAGAATAAAGCTTACTTGGTTGACAGATGTTTCTTTTCTAGTTTTCTGGTTTGAGCTGTGCTCTCCTGTCACAGTTGTCCACCTTCCCTAAAACAAATACCCAAACGCAGCGGCCCAGCCTTCATGTCTGTGGTGGTGCAGCAGCGCCCCAGACTGAGGTGCCCTCCTCGTACCTCCTGATCAGCCTCATTCGGCATTGTCAGTAGAAGTCGATTTTTCAAAGGATCACAAGGAGGCTAGTTTCTTCTAGTCCACCGATTTCTACTCCTGTGTTATTTTCTTCGTCTCTTTCTGCACAGTTTCCTCATTTTATCAGCTCCTCGAAATGCACACACGCAGATCGTTAACACTCACTCTTTGCTCCCGGTGTTATGCACATTCACTTCTGCCTTCACAACAAGCATGCCAGCAGCTGGTTTGTACACAGTATAATATGCTATTCAAACATTTTCTTATTTGCAGTTTACTCTTTTCAATCCAAGGTTACCTGCAGCTATGCTGTATATTTTCTAAATGTTTGGTGATTATTTTAAACACCCATTATTAATTTCTATATTTTTCATTAAATGACAGTTTTTGAAATATTTATTTTTATTGTGTATACCTGAACATCCAACACATTGTTTTGATAAACACATGCGTACCTAAATGATTACTATATTTAAGAAAATTAACATAGCCTTCCCCTCAAATCATTACTTTTTTCTGTAGTAAAAACCCCCAAACATTCCACCCTCATTTCTAGTGTGCAATCAAGTCACCTTACTTCTGCCTTCATCAGAGAGCCTGGCTCCTCGGCCTAAGGCTCTTAATCTACGAAGTGCTCTGTGTTTAATTTAAAGGAATGCTTATCTCACAGTGCATCGTCCCAAGCAGTGGGTCCAACTGGTAACAGTTCAACGTTTTGTGGGCTCGCGCCGTGGATTCCTAAGGAAAGCTGGTGGAGTTTCTCGCTCTCATTGTGAACTTGAGTTTTCCTCCTTAAGTCTGTCTTTGTTTCATGTAATTGAGCTGGATTTTATTCTGATGGAAATGGAGAATTGATGTATCTGCCCAATGGATGTGTAAATTTACCTTTGGGAAGCATCTCTTGTATTTCTGGTCCTGCTTCCTAAGCTGTATTTCTGTGCTGTAGGGAACACTACAGTGACCCTTCCTGCTGTCATTTTGTTTGTATTTGCTTAATCCTTTTACCTTCAAGTTTTCTTACTCTTTCCACTTAAGAGGTTTATAAATTTTTATCCACGCATGTCTGCAGGACATAAAGATGCCAGTCCCTAGTGGGAACACATTTCACTTGCTTTCCCTCCCACCACTCCTTTTGATCGTCCAGTTTCAACTTCTTTATTCATCTTAGAAAACCAGATATAGTTAATTATCATACATTCCAACTGAAACTAGCACCTATTTTGTGTTTTAATCTATTTCATAATACATGTCCTCACAGTATTTAGTAACTTTACATTTGCTGTGATGGCAGGTATGTTTGACTTTAAATTTGTTAGTTTACCTTTTCCTCTTCCCCTACCCTTTGTGCCTTTACGTCTCATCCTAAATTTTTGTGCTTAAGTAGTCCTACAGACCTGTTTTATCACTCTACAGCAACATGGAACTCACTGCCACTCACTTCTACTCCTGTGCCTGCCACATGTTTAAATTCTTCACTTTTTAATCAGATCTTCACAAACTCCATCTCAGATAAACACTTAGAACTCAACCATTTCACTTGTTATATGTTTCATGGAACAAAATATATTGGTTTTATTTAATTGAACATTTGTATTTCTTTAAAATATTTGGGATAATTTACAAAATGTTAAAGCATGATTTTTACATATTAATTATCTTTGCCAGGATGATTTTTAACTTTTGCCTCTGGCTCATGTTACTTCCACTTTCTCCTTCACAGACTTTCATCGGGGACATCCTCCTGCTGGTCAACCCGTTCAAGAAGCTCCCGATCTACTCTCCCATGGTGAGTGCGGATTTTAAAATACCATCCCACCCTGTAGAGCAACACTCACTAGGCTTCCTCATGTCTACCCAGTGAGTGACTGGGAAGAGAAAAATGAAACCACCATCAACATCAAGAAAAATTAAGTTCTCTGTTGAGTCACGTGGGTCACTTTTAGTTTGTTTCAAAGCAACTCTGAAGGTCAGTAATTTTATAAAAAACATTCTTTGTACTCAAAATATGTAATGCTGCTATTACTGTTCACTAGACAGACTAAAATTATTTAGTACAGAACTACATTTCCTGTACCCTCTGGACAGACTCGGGCCAGCTGGAGCCCAGCTCTTGCGTGAACATGAACATCTGTCTGAGGAGTCTTTGTCCTAGAGGAGCAATGGGCCAGGAGTGGCGACGTCACAGGTGCCTGTCTTCTCAAAGGCCCGCTGGCTTTGGGGAGGAGGCATCCAATCAAGAAGCACAATCCAGCTGGCGGGAAATATGGTGTGATTTTTCAGTAGGTCAAAAAAATACCACTGGGTATCAGGAGCTCTCTGTTTTTTCTGTACCCACGAGACTAGTCCTCTGGTGGAGCAGAAATCCTAATACACGGCAGATGTGTGGCAGATGCGAGCCAGAGGGTAGGCCTGGAGTCCTGCAGAATGAACACACCCACTGATACAGGAGGGAGCCAGGGAGGAGCTGACAGAGAGAGGAAACTCACGTAATGTCCAAGGATCACCTCTCACAGGCTGGCTCCTGAGCACAAGAAGGTCCTGCTTACCCCCGCCTGACCCGTCATTCCCAAACACACTTCCACGGGACCTCATGTTGACCGGGAACTTGCCCACCCTCTCCATCCGTGCCGCCCACCAGGACCTCGTGATCCGAGTCCCCGGGCAGGCAGCAGTGAAAAATCTCCCATAATCATTTCAGAAGTCCACCCAAGATTAGCATTAACCTGATCTGTGGTTATTAAATATTTCTAAGGAAAGCTCAGTGCTATTTGTCACTTCGCTGTTGAAGAATACCTAATATTTCTGTACATGTTTAGTATAGTAATGGATCAATACTCTATGGTATAGAAGTATTAAATATTCTGCTCTTCTAATTTATATAAAGCAACCACACTCCCAAAGTCATCATGCAGATCAGCATCATGCATGATTTTGTGTGTAAAGTATAGGAAGAGCCATAGAAAATAGAACAGGGTTTCTCTTTCATGTTTACATAAAGTGCCTGTTTGAGACTGGGCACGATGTTACACAGTTGTAATTCCAACTGTGACACAGACCTAGAGAGATGGAACGCAAATTGGAAACTATTTCAAAATGAAATTTAAAAAGTGCTGAGGGAGTTAGCTCAGTGGTTCCGGCGCCTGTCTGGCAAGTGCAAGGGCCCGGGTTCGATCCCCGGTAACCACATACCATACTGGGCGTGGAGACTCACACCCAGCAACAATCAGTACCACATACCACAGTGCCGGGCGTGGTGGCTCACGCCTGTCATCCCAGCACTCGGGAGGCAGAGGCAGAAAGACTGCTGTGATGTGAGTTTGAGGCTGAGCTCAGGGCCAGCCTGAACCACAAAGTGAGACCCTGTCTTAAAAAAAAAAGTGCTGAGGATGTAGTTTTTCCCGGTTTAATCTCTACTAGCAAACAAGAAACAAAAATGGACCTTTTGTGTCTAGTTATTGAGGGAAATTGGCCCTGGGAGAGAGGGCATCAGCCCCTCCCACATTCCCACACCTGTGCTCAGACAACACGTGCCCTGTGGCTGCTGGTTGTGCACCTACTAGGGGGGCTTATGGGTCAGAGTGTGTGTTTGTGCTCAGTTTGGAGAAATAGCAACAGTTTTCCAAGCTGTGCCAATTCATGTCACCCAGTGGATGACGGAAATTCCACTCGGTTCTCTTCCTTGCCCAAATGTCATTTGTTGTGTTTGTCCTTCTACCAGCTATGTGTAGTGGAGTCTTGTTTTCTGCTCTCTGCTAAGCAGGGGATGGGCCACATGTTCACATGATCCTGTCTGCTGTTCAAGACTTGCAAATGAAAAGAGTTTCCATTGCAATGTCACCTTTTCCTTCATGAAGGGGTTGACGTATTCTGTGGTCTTTGTGTATGTGGATTCATTTTTTTCTATATACACATCAGTGTGAAACAAATCTGCTTCTTAGGAAGCCACTCTTTCCCCCACAGCAGAGTTTTGCATAAATCAGGCCAACGAATATGACAGTTTTTCACCAGGTCTCCATCCTGGTCCACTCGTCACAGAGACAGTGACCCGGGAGCTCACGTCCTCCACACCTGGACCCTAGAGCTGGCCGGTCCCCCATGTCCTCCACACCTGGACCCTAGAGCTGGCCGGTCCCCCGTGTCCTCTACACCTGGACCTTAGAGCTGGCCGGTCCCGAGCTCACATCCTCCACACCTGGACCCTAGAGCTGGCCGGTCCCAGAGCTCACGTCCTTCACATCTGGACCCTAGAGCTGTCCGGTCCCCCGTGTCCTCCACATGTCCTTTATGCCTCAGTCTGTCACCAATCCCTAAGAGGAAAGGGTCCAGAGTTTCTGGGGTGAGTGAATTTTACTGCATCAAACTTAGGAATAACTAACACATATGCGTTTCTAAGTAGCTCATTTCTTTAAGTCTGTAAAATTCCTCTCAATGAATAATTCTTTTTTGTTTTTCTATGAGGTTTCTTTTACAGTTTTGATTAAATATTTTAAATCCCATTATAAATAAATTATAATGTCTACATTCTAATTGTGTTTGTCATCTAAAAACATTTTAGAAATCATACCTCAAGCCCAGGAAGTTTAGGAAATTCACTTAGCTATAAAAGTATTTTTAAATTTTCCATGAACATGATTTTGTTTCCTTCAAAAAGGTGACAGTTTTATTTCTCTCTTTGGAGCTTTCTGTTACCCTTTCGTTTTTCTTTACAATGAGAAAACTAAAGTATCTCCTTTAGATACTGAGGAACAAAAACTTGAACATAAAAGAAGATGATTTCCTTGATTCCAAGCAGACTGTTAGAAATTCCATGTGAAATACAAAGATAGTTGTGAACCTAGGATATTAAGGAAACCCCATTTTCTATTATTTTAATATCTTCTTCTATAATGATGAATCTTGCACTTTATCAGTTTTTGTCTTGTGCATTTGTAGTGATCATTTTCTCATTTATTATTCTGCTTATGAGTTATATTTCCTGAGTTTCCAAATGTCAATTTCCCTCTCCTTTTTATGTTTTAGTATTTTCTTTATAGTGCTGCATTCTGTGAGATACTTTAAAATGTTTACCTCTCTGCTCATGACAGACAGCAGTTTCCAGTTTTTCTTTTGCTCTTTTATCCGTCCTTTGTGTTAAAAGTAAGCTCGCCCCAGAGGGAGCACGGACAGCGTTCCCCACCTCCTCCTTCTCCGAGGGTTTGCTCACACTTGCTTCAGTTCTCCCTCAGATGGCTCGAGTTCACCAGCGAACCCCCGGGCCTTGTACTTTCCTTGTACTTCCCGTGAAGATCTGTAGCTCTGGATCCAGTTTCGTTCTCTTTTTTTCTTCTTTTCTTTTTCCCAGTACCAGGGATCCAACTAAGGACCTTGCGTTTGCAATGGTGCCACCTAGCTAAATGCAGGACTCAATTTCTTTGTATATGTACAGCTCTTCGGATTTTATTACTACTCCTATTAGTTTTTAATAATTGTTTTCTAAGAATTAAATATAGTTAAACATAGTTATAGATTTAATTAAGGATAGTTATATATTTAATCTTTATAGTTTGGGTGTAAAATTATTCACAGATGTGTTTACCTAGTAATATTTGTAGGGTTTTGAATGAGTCCTTTTCCTCCTGTGCACTGGCCACCTGAGCTTCCAACTCCTCAGTATCCAGTGAACTTATTAATTGTAGCACATTTTTCAAAGAAAAACTCTTTTTGTTTAATTTTTATTGCATATTCCTTTTCTCTACAACCAACTTCTGCTTTTACTTTTACTCTTCCTTCTAGTTAGTCTGAAGACATACAGCATTCATTTATTGCCTTTTCTAAAATAAGAGTTTGAGGATTTTAATTTTGCTGGAAGCACAGGTTTTCTGAACTGTGCATATTGATATTTCATCAGCTCATTTTCATTGAGACATTTGATTTCTATTTGTGAATTTTTTAATTTTTTGTATGAATTCTATAAAAATATGAACTACTGGGGTTTTTTTGTTTGTTTGTTTTTTGTTTTTTGTTTTTTTGGTACTCTACCCTTTACCTTTGACCTACAAGCTGGGTTTACTGGCCTACCAAGTTATTAATTTTTTCTTCCTTTTTTTTTATTCCACTGATAAAGCCATTGACTAATTGCAAATGTTACTAATTTTGTCCATACTAAAATTTCCGTTTTGTACTCTTGAATTTTCTGTTCTCTGGTAAAATTCTTTATCAGTCCATCTATTTTAATGTAAATCGGCATTACTTCAAATTTAGTGTCTGAAAACTGTAAATTGGGGTCTCTTTCTACTCTGTGTGTGTGTGTGTGTGTGTGTGTGTGTGTGTGTCTGTGTGTGTGTGTGTTTGTGCACCCTGCCTGTGTCTAAGTGGGAATTTTTGGTTGACTACTGAATGCTCCATATCAAAGTTTTGTACAGGCCCAAGTGATGTCATGTTTTTAAAAAGAAGAATCAACTTGTTTTCGTCCTGGCGGGCAGGTGAGCTGTAGGCAGACATCCTGACCCAGCCTAGGTGGCTCAGTCTCACCTGCGCTGCTCCGTGAGCTGCAGCCCCGTCTAGGCCTCAGGTGAGAAGTCGGTTTGCTGTCTGTGTGGCTTCGCTCCGCTCCTGGGCCCCAAATCAGAACACGTGTCTCCTCTGCATCGTAAAACTGCTAAGGTGTGCGTTCAGCTTTCTCAGCATCTGAAGTTCGCTTCCTGCGCGGCCCCTGATCTTGGCTCAGAAGCTATAGCATGTCCGCTGTGAAGGCTACACCGGCGAAGCCTGCTAGCTCTGCACATTTTGGTTATCTCCAAGATCTTGGCTCCCTGAACCCTAGCTGCTTTGGCGATTTTCTGAGGCCTTCAATGGATGCTTAATTGAGCACAGTTTGCATAGCAGCTCACGGCTGGGAATGAACCTGATACCAGCTTCTTCACTGTGTCTCTCAGGTGAAGGAGTCTGCATCTATTGTTACTGCATTGGAGTCAGAAAATCACATTATTTGCCTCAAATACATTGGCCAGTTGAAGATTTCATACCCACTATGATTTAATTCTGTCCGTACCTTCTGGGGAGGAGGTGGGTGCTGAGAGAGAAAGTGAGAACGAGCATGTGCTATTGAAAATTAACTCTTCCTTTGTTGCTCCTGGCCTGTGCTTATGCTGTCACAGTTGACTGTGGAGTTGAGAGAATTTCATGGTGAGACAAAGTCAACTTTCAATAACCCACTGAAAAACAAATGCATAAAAGTAAATCCAGTGTAGATTCCCTGTGAATGTAGAGGTCAAACTCTAACTCAGCTGAAGTAGAACTCTTTAAGTTGTTATCTGACATTTCTGTACTACACTCCATATTTTCGGATGGCAAAAACCTGTTATTGTGTGGCTTATCTTGAAAGGTGTCAGTAGTATGACAGTTTTATGACTTCAAATAATATGTTGTATTTGTAGGTTCTTCAGAAATATATAATTCCAAAGGAAAGGAGAAGCATAGTAAGAGGCATATTTCTTTACCAATGTACAAATAAGGTGAAATACATTGGGCTAATTACCAAATAGTTTATTAAAACTTAAAAAATAAATAGAAAAATATATGAAGTACAGTGTACCCTGGTATAAAGCTTACAAGAGAACTACCTAGTTTAACAGATCATAAGGAATTTCAAATACTCATTGCACAGACTTCACATCTGTTATTCACCATTGATAGCAACCAATTCCATACTTGCCTCAGCCCTCTCCCACTTCCTGGGAAGAGGAAGTGGACCCTGTAGAAACAGGAAGTGGACCCCGACCTGGCCAGAAGGACCTGCGTATTCCATTCATTCCATGAGGCTGAGAAGAGAAGGCCATGGTTACACCCTAGGCCTGAGAAGGTCTGGAGAAGCAGCTGTCTCTAAAGGAAAACCTTTTGATCTCTGAAGTTTCATGTTACCATGCTGGTAACGAGGAGATTAGAGGGGAATGAAATCACACTCCATTAAGAAAGCCATTTCATGGAGAGGAAATGTGACTGGGGAAATCGGAAATAATCACTGAGATTACAATGAAGAAGGACACCGTGTGGAGCACAGGAGTTCGCTAAAGCTGCACTAAGAGATGAAAACAGTCTCCGGCTGCAGAGAGGCTTGTACAGTCTTCTCTGATCAGGGCAAGAGGTTCAAAGGCTGGGCACTGGAAGATCTGTTTTAGGTCGCGATCGTAAGGTTGAATTCGAGAATCACGTTCCATTGGCTCTTTGTAATGCCACCTGTGCTGTGTCAGCACCGTGTACATATCAGAAGTAGGAGACAAGGTCCGGCGAGTAGAGTGGATGGTCACAGTGTCCCGGGAAACCACAGCCTAGGCCCCCAGGCTGTGTCCTCCGTGGGCCCCTGCAGTGCCCGTGACAATGTGCCTTCTGGCTCAACCGCCACATGTGCTATGGAAGCAGAGCCTGAGCCTCAGGAATGCGCGCTTGCTGGGCCCTGCAGTCTGGCACCTGCAGGGATGAGGGGCATCCTGCTCTAAGCAGAAGGCGGAACTGGCCCCAGTAAGGGAGCAGCGTGAGACTAGAACCGAGACTAGAACGTCAGGAGAGGTGACGAGACGCTGGTGACAGACTGGAAATGAGTGTTCGCAGTGGCTCCTGTCTGGGGCCGCATTGTCTCCAGTGATACCCGTGGGAGGATCGTGAGGTGAAACCGAGGGGAGAGTGGGAAACTGGACTTGCTTTGTGCCCGGCAAGATTGCTCGACCAACTTGAGGCCGCGATGACCTCAAGGGTGATAACCAGTCTAAAAAGAAGACAGTCGTCAGTTACTCAGAAAACTACACACTCTCCAGCTCCCATAGAAAAAATTAAACAGAAAGAGCTGTTGTACTCTCACTATTATATTTCCGCGTTTTTAAAGCGTCCAGTAGCCTTGAGCAGAGCGCCCCCCAGTGGCAGCAGTGGGGTGTTCACAGGTTGCACCGGACTAGATGAAGAGTACTTCCAGGAAACTCGGCTGCAAAGGTCGTGGGTGTGGCCACCAGGAAGCAAGTACCTGGACCGTCAAAACAGAGCTGCGCGTCCATCCTCAGGGCGTCTAGGCCAGAAGAGAACGTGTCCACGCAAACAGCTTCAGAGAAATGCTACTCTCAGTGCCCCAAGTTCTCTGCCACAGCACCCAGCGGCATCCTCCAGTTTACAGAGCAGATGGCGTCTAAAAGCATTTTGTCAAAATTACATTAAATCCATGTTGGACTTGGGGAAAAGTTAAACTTTGTTAGGGCAAGTACTAAACAAGAGTACCTGTGACTGTACATCTATGTTCTTAAAATAATATAAATTGAAAATGGGAAGAGGAAACTCAGGAGAAGGAAGGGAAAGAAAGGGAAGGAAAAGAGAAAATAAGGAAATATGAAAACAAAACTTTTGTAAGGAGGGGAAGGGGGTGAAGGGAGGAGAGGAGAATGGAGAGAAGAATCAGGCTGACACCGTGCACGGGTACAAACTCCCTAAGATGAGTGGGTCAGAATGTATATCCAAAATGTACGTAACAGTACATAAACAGATAAAATTTCTGTTCCTCCACATACTCTTGAGGCAACGCAGCTTTGAAAGTGCGATAAGAGTATACAGCCTTGTTTAGTCGTGACACCACTCAAGTCAGTACATACATGCAGTGTGCTTAAATGCGGGACTTCTCAGAGATGACGCTCTCTGTTATGTCAGAACAGGGCAGAGGCTGGTCCCAAGCACAGCAGTTATCACCCTCCAGAGGGTCAGACCCTTTCCTTCAACCCCTTTGTGCTTACAACTGGCAGACGTGTACACAAAAGAGCTGTACAGCCAGGTGTGGTGGCTCACACCTGTAGTCCCAGCACTCAGGAGGCAGAGGCAGGAGGACTGCTGCAAGTTCAAGGCCAGCCTGAGCTACATAGTGAGTTTGGGGCCAGCCTGAACTACAATAGCGAGACTCTGCCTCAAAAAAGAAAAATAAACAAAAAGCTAGGTAGATCACTACTCTCTATTCTTGAGTTACTCAGAGAACACATTACTTATATCCCATTTAAAAGTATTCCTAACCATAGTGTCTTCAAAAAAGCTTCTAAGCCAAAAGCTTTAGCCCTTAACTTCTTCTAAATGGCCAATAATATATTCTTTCCTCACACAAAACCAAGGATATATTTATCCTCTAATCTCTGCACAGGCTTTTACCTCATTACAAAGGCCGGTAGGATTGGTTCTGGGAGTCCCCGTCCAGCTCATGCTGGTGGATCCCACAGACAGTGCAGTCCTTGGTCTGAGGCCCCTGGCTCATGTTAAACAGCAGTGCAGAGTCTGCAGATGGAGCCTGGGTCATGGAAGATGCTTCCCTGTGCTCAGGCCCACCACGGCCATGTTGTCGGCCCTGCCAGTCACTCGTGTCTAGCTGTAAACAGGGTCATGGGTTCAGGGAGAGTGGCCTGGAGCCATTGCTGCCATTATTATTAAACTGTCATTGATTAAATTTGCCAGGATTTGCATGAAATATGTCATCTTCTTTTCCACACTCACAAGCGAGCATTTCATCTTTTTTCTCTTGCATTTACCTTTTTTATTTTTTCGGTTTCTTCCCTTGGTCCAGTTTTCAGTTATATTTCCATCTTATTGATTCGCAGGAGTCTATTACGAACTATGGAGTATTTACGATTATATATATGGCCTGTTCTCCCTCTGACTTGCTTGTCTTATTTTTTACTGCATGTGCTTGGCCAGGGGCTCAGAGTTGAGTCCAGGGAGATCCCCCTGTTGTCCTCCTTGGAGTTTATGTTCACACACCCAGCTCCTTCCTCCAGACTCAAAGTGTAATCACACGTAGAAATGTTCTAAATTCTGCTGCTCCTCATTTGGGAACTCCATTCACACATAGGTAATTTGTCTCCTTCCTCTTTTTATGCCATTGACGGAACTCACAGCCTTGAGCGTGTGAGGCAGGTGCGGTGCTGCTGAGCCAAATCCTGGGCCTGACACGTAGGTAACTGGTACACAGGGCGCGAGGTAGGAATCGCCATCTTTTCCGTTACGCACAGACACCCACCTCCGCAGCAGCGCCCGGCTGCTGACAGGACATGGCCCCTCGCACCCACCTCTGCCCTCCTGGAGGTGGAAGCTGCATCTCCGACCCAGTCTCCATCAAAGCCTGATCTCCCAGTCCCTGTGGAACGCCTGTGTGCCGCTGGCTGGAGGGTACCGAGCCCATCGTGCGGCAGGACAGTGCTCTCAGTGTGAGCATGCAAAGTGCCTGTTTGCACAAACGCTCACACTTGTCACATCACCAGTGTGTGGAGAGAGGCCATCTCCCGCTCACTCCTCACCTGTTACCTCCCTGTGCCCACAGGGCTACTCCGCCTGCTGGTGTCGTCAGGTGGCTGGAAACAGGCAGCGTGGGCTCCCAGGGCCTGACAACTGCCACCCACATCATGAGCCGCGTCATGTAGCTTTGGATCATTTATTTGGCTTTGGAAAATTCTTTTCCCAAATGAGCCATTTTAAATCCTTGTAAAACTGAAGTGAATAGTACAGGCCTCGCTCCTTCCCCCATCGCCCTAACTGGCTCCAAGATACACACAGTCTGTGTCATGCCCTGTCCACCACCAGACTCTGCAGCCTCCTTCCATAGACTGCACAGCCAGGGTCTCTCGTTTTCCGGCCTTGATGTCTTGAAGACACAAGCAGTTACTTAATAAAATAAAAGTGGGGTTTGTCCGGCGTTTCTTCATGGCCCCAAAGGCACCCTCTACTCAGTTATGTGTCATCTAAGGAACTCCCCAGACTCTGAGGAGGGCTGGGCTGCCAGCCCCAGTCACCATGGTGATTGGAAATTGGCCTTCCAGTGGAATGAAGTTGATTACATTTCTGTTTTTCCAAGAAACCCGTCAATCCTTGTGCAATTCGGCCTTAACCACCTTCTGATGCTCACATTTACGACGTTTGCTGGTTTGTTACTGGTATTAAATGCTGCTAGAGGGATCATTCAGTGGGAAGGGCCACAGCTTTCGCCTACCCGGGACCTCTCCCGGTGCTGTGTGCTGTGCGCGTGCCATGTGAGTGCCATGAGCGTGCTGTGTGCGTGCCATGCGCGTGCCTTGTGTGTGCCACAGAGCAGTCCGAAGCCCGCGGGCCAAAGCCTCCGCTCTGCCTTCCGCGGCTGCATGGATGCCCGGAGTCACAGCCAGAGCTTTGCTACTGTCGCACAACGGACGCGGGTTGGGCTGGGGGCACGGGATATTTCCACAGCCTTTGCTCTCGCTGTCCAGGTGTCGCAGCTCTACCTGAGCCACACGGGGACACCCAGCCCCTCGCTGCCGCCCCACCTGTTCTCCTGCGCGGAGCGCGCCGTGCACCAGCTGTTCCGGGACCGCAGGCCGCAGTGCTTCGTGCTCAGGTGAGTGGCTGCCGTGGCGTGTGGGCAGGAACCCAGCTCGGTGCTGCTGGCCCTGTGTGCTCCCAGCCGCGGCCCCAGCCAGGCAGGAACGTGATGCCCCAGGAGCCACTCTCCAGCCACAGACCCGGAGAAGGAGAAGCTCCCTCAGGGCCGAGCAGTGCCACATGCAAACAATGGTGCCTGGGCTGCTTCGCAAGAGAAAGGTTTCCTGCCCGCGTGAGCCCCTCCAGGTGGGCTGTTGCCAGGGGCTGCTACCTGAGGCAGAATCGTACTCTTCACTTTACCAACGCAGAAGGGAGAAAATCTCTTCCGAAGTAGCCAGGGTTAGCAGGAGGACAGAAACGTGAGAAGCGAGAGGACTGAAGACGTGGGGCAGAGCTAAAGTAAGATCTGCGTCAGAGAATTACCTTCTGTGTTGGCCCGACTCCGCCAGAGACAGGCCCGGAAACCCTCGCGTTTCTGACTCCTGCTCAGTGACATCAGCCGGAAACAGGCCAGGGTGGGAGGGGCTCACAGCTCGGGTTCCCGGGAAGTAAAGACGGAGCCTGAATAGAAACAGACTTATTTATATCCTTTTACATTTTTAATTGTATTTTTAAGACCTCATGGAGGGCTTGGCAGATGGGTTGTGCAATTCAGTGTGCGAGTTTCCAAACACACCCGGATGGATGATGCTTGACCACGACGTCCTGCGATGCCTGGGCCGAGACCCTGGCCGGGTGGGCGGCGCGCAGCCCCAGCGGGTCTTACCCAGGCAGCTCTTTGCATTTGCTTCACGTGGGACTTGGTCAGCGAGCTGACCGCCTCCTGTGGAGCTGTTGTCAGCCTCCGGAAGCTGCATGACGAAGCATAATTTAAGATTTGATGAATAAAGCTGGGCTATCCCCAGAACAATGTCCCATCGCCAGAAAAATTTCCACTTTCTTTCCAGGTTTTACTCTTCATGTCTCATTTTGTAGATAGCTTTAGGTGCCGATGCTTAAAGTGTTAAGATCAGTACAGATGAGGGAAAAAAATGCGTTCATTAGCAAGGTGAGACTTAATAATTATTTCATCCCTGGAAAATAAATACCCTCTGGTCAACTTCATTAGAATAAATGTTCCCAGGGAAGACCTAAGAAAGCAAAAAAGAACTTCAAAAAATAAGTTGGTTTTTTTCTTTTTTCTTTCTTTCTTTTTTTTTTTTTTGCTACCAGCTAAAGACTAAAAATGAGTTTTCTGTCTGAAAACACAAGTACTTTTATTGCATCTGAGATCACTTTGGTAGCTCCTGCACAGGAATATGCTGGTTACCCAACATAGCCTGGGGGTCAGGATTAGAGCTCAGAGACTATCTGTAGAAACTGGATACACTGGGCCAGGGATTTAGCTCAGTGGTTCCGGCACCTGCCTTGCAAGTGCAAGGTCCCCGGTTCAATCCCTGGGAACCACATACCACAGTGCCAACGTGGAGGCTCACACCTGTAATCCCAGCCCTTGGGAGGCAGAGCTAGGAGAATTTTTGAGTTTGAGGTTGAGTTCAGGACCAGCCTGAACTACAAAGCGAGACCCTGTCCCAAAAAACCGAAAGAAAGAAAGAAAGAAATTGGAAACATTAAGGGAGTACAGAGTACTGGGGGGCATTGAACTGCTGTTGTCAGAGTCCAAGTTGAGTCTCTGACAGGCTCCTGTGTCACACGGGAGAGAGAACCAGAGAATTGCTGGCTGGCAAAGGGCCCACTGGAGACCTGAGCAGAGTGCTGTGAGTAGTTTCTCTCTCCTAGAAAAGAAGGTGCTCAGAAAGATCGGGTAACTGTGTCAGGCAGATGCAGTGTCCATCCCGGAAGCCACTGACGGTGTCACATGTTCCCTAAGCCAGTGCCAGGCAGCTCTGGGGCGGCCATGCCCGCTGTCCTTGCCCATCTGGGTCCCTTGGCAGACCCTGGCTGTTTCTTTCCTTCGGGTGCTTCGGACAGGTC
Source organism: Petromus typicus (assembly GCA_004026965.1). Taxonomy (NCBI): domain Eukaryota; kingdom Metazoa; phylum Chordata; class Mammalia; order Rodentia; family Petromuridae; genus Petromus; species Petromus typicus. The sequence goes on along the minus strand of PVIR01024794.1, from coordinate 3,471 downwards.
CTGACCCGCCCTTGCAGGTGGAGCCCTCCCTGCTCCACCCCCAAGTTCTAGGACCTGAGCACCTTCGTCCCAACATCTGTGTCCCAGGATGGAAGGTGTTTCCTGAATGCTGGCAAAGCCATCACAGACTGAAAGAGACCCTGCTGTTGACCCTGAATGTCCCAAGCACCTCTCTTACCACCTCTGGTCTGAGACCTTGCCGCTCACTGAATTTCATGTACTGCCATCTCCAGAGTAGTGACCTCGCCTCTGGCCTCTTTTCTCTCAGTGGGGAGCGAGGATCCGGGAAGTCGGAGGCCAGCAAGCAGATCCTCAGACACCTGACCTGCCGTGCCGTCTCCGGCGGGGCCCTGCTGGACTCCAGGCTCAGACACGTGAGTCGATGTCCGGACAGCAGCGTGTGCATGAGTGTTCAGCTGAGGAAATGTGGCTCAGAGTAGAGGGGTATCAGATGGGCGAAGGTGGTCAACACTGTGGGGATGGAGCCCTGGTGCAATTCAATATTGTTCAAGTGAACTTTTAAATGTATTAAAAATGTTTTGAGCACACTCTGCGTTTGCTCTGATCACCTGGGCCAGGAATGTGCAGTAGAGTTAGTCATCTGCGTCTCTGCTACAGAAAGTGCAACCGGGGCGCTGTAGGCCTCCCAGTCATGACTGCAGGGAGTTCTTGAGGACAGTCTTAAAGTTTCACAACATCTGTTGGCACTGACAGCAGTACAGGGGTATGACGGTGACAGGGTGGGCAGCTGACCCCGGCTGGCTCTGGGTGATGTCAGGAGCATTCTAGCCTCAAACCCAAGGGCCTGGGTCCTGCGGCTTCTGGGTGGGACGACGGAGGACATCTTGTCCTGTCCAGGGAGAAGCTGCAGTTGTAGCCAGCTGCCTCCTCATACATCCCAGCAAGTTTGTTCTGGGAGGAGAAGAAACAGGCAGTGGAAGAAGAAACGGGCACCTGCAGGGGCCTGGGAGACCCTCGGAAGGACGCGAGTACCAGCTGGCAGAAAAGCCACCACCACAGGGCCATTGCGGTGACCGCAGCGCTGCTGCCGGCCCCCATGGCCTCAGCCACATCTGACCCCAGGTCATCATCTCTGCAGAAGTCTCTTTGCAGCCCGGGTGGGTGCAGGGCTCTGAGAAGACACCACTGCCCGCGCGTGTGACTCACAACGCAGTGACACGGGGACTGTGGGCCGCTGACACTCCTGGATGCCAGGCCCTGCCCTGCAGAGCTTAGCCCTGCACAGCTGACAGCATGTGGAGTCACTCCGGCACTGGGGAGCCCTCAGCTCCACTCAGGGCCACAGCGCAGGAATGCTCAGGCCTCCCACAGAGGAAGCAGAGTCCCCTCCCATCGGACCTCACAGCCGAGAACAGGACCACTCTGCCCGCCAGGGCCACTGTGGAATGAAGGGGGTTCAAGGCCTGCACAGTCCAGGAATGCCAGTCACAGCTCAAAGGCGGATGCCCTCGGGGCACACTTGGGTTCATGGGAGGTCAGCCCTGCACCCACTGAAGAGACTCCCTCTCGGGCCACTGGCTCTGCACCTTCGTAACCCTTTACTCCTCCCACCTGGTGATCTGTATCCCGCGAGGACGGTCCCTCAGTCAGCACAGGCAGCACTGCCCGTCAGCAGTGGACTCCCCATCCTCCTGGGGCGGCCCCAGCTGCGGCCTGGCCCGTGTCTCTGTCTCGGCCCTCTCACTTCACTGTGCCCAGGATACGACGCCCTGCCAGGCTGTCCCTTGAGCTCAGTGGTGGTGCCTGAGCCCGCTGCATGAATGACTGTGAGAACAGGAGGTCTCCAGACAGCTTGGCACACCTCGGGGACTTGAAATCCCCAGCTGCCCTGCAGGGATCCACCCTGGTGTGACCAGAGGGGTGGTGTGGATTGCGGCTCACCAGCTCTGGAGTGTGTGGGGGAGGTGCAGAACCTCGCATGCCCTTGAGCTGACTGGAGTCACCCTGCTTTTACTAAGAGTGGGAACTTTCTTGCTGTCTTCCATTTTTTATAACTATTGTCTGCATCTTGGTCCAAGCATAACAAAACCTGTTTGTTAAAAGTTACAGTCTCAAGGGCAAAGGCCATTCAGTGTGAGTGTCAGCAATCTGCTCCTTTGTGCTCAGAAGTGCCACTCAGGTCCTCCTGGGAGTTGCTCAACCTGCTCCGGGTGACACGTGAGAACACAGCGTGCACACGTGCGGTGTCCTGTCCTGACCACAAACCAGCAAACTCACAGCAACTGAGCCACAGCGCTCTGTGTCATCGCAGGGTGAGTCCCAGGCCTCCAGGGGGCTGCTGTCCCAGGCACAAGCTGTAAAGAGACACACCTGCTGTCGGGCACCTTGAGACCTGCAGGCAGTGGAGCCAGCAGACACACAGCTGAAGCGTCACAGCGTCTCCTACATGGAGACCCACCGTGTGAACAGAGGAGATCCCCGGGCACAGGGAGATGGAGAGAGTAGCGAGAGGCGAGGGAGGGGGAGCGAGAGGCTGAAAGAACTAGGGTGCTCGGAGTCCACACCTCCTCCCTGCGGGGAGTGTGAGCATCGGGCACTGCAAACACGTAGGATAAAAATGGTAGGCGAGAGACACCTGCATCGGATCCAGAGGCCCCATCATTCCAGTGTGTGGTCACAGTGGGTGGGACCCCTGCTGCTTCTACACCACTCCCAGAGCCACTGTGCTCATCCGAAAGGCACAACCTCGAAGGCTAGATGCTTGTGCCATGAGTAGGACGCCGTCTTTGTGTGTTTCTGGTCACCTGCCCTTCCCACGGGCCCCGAAGGCCGGAACTGACCGCACAGAGGTGGTCGGACTCTGACATAATCGCAGTAACCTAGGAGTGTCCTAGGGGTTTATGATGGCTGGCCCCGTGCTGACCCAGCGAGCTTCTGGGTAGTCGGTGGGTTGGCATCTTTCCTTCCTACATGTTAGTTCCATTGGTTGTGCGCAGCACCAGGTCCAGTGTGCATCACTGGCCATGTGTGGCATGCTCCGGTCACCCCTCCCCGTTCCCGTCACGCCCCCACAACGGGCCTCTTCTACTTGGATGCCATCTCCTGTCCCCTCTCGCTTGGGTTCTGCTGACAGATCTCTGACCACGCAGGTCTGCCTGATGGGCTCCCTGCATCTGCCGGAGTCTGGAGAGTTTCTCTGAGTAAAGAACACCATGAAGCCAGCTCTCCAGCATGTCTGTGCGGCGCCACGCGTGTGCGTGAAGAGCAAACTTCTGCACAGTCCCGGGGTCCCCTTCTGGGAGCGTCAGGCCCCAACTGCGGAACAGCGAAGAGTCCCCAGGGGAGAAGTGTGACCCCTCGGGTCTGACGAGCTGCCTGCCAATACCCAGGGTCACCACACAGTTAGAAAGGAAGGCGGCTTCCCCAGCAGGGATCACAGGGTTGAAGGGCAGCGGGGGTTAGAGTCTCCCCTGCGAATCACAGGCCAGAGCATCATTCACGGAAATGGCA
>PVIR01024793.1:0-25464 GCA_004026965.1 Petromus typicus | reverse complement strand
GGCGATGTGAACTTGTACTGTACCTGGTCTCTCGCCCCTTCTTTAGCACTATTTCCAACTCTGTTTCTGGGCGCCATGAAATAAGCAGTATGGCTCCATCACATTCATTCCCTTTCGCCATGATGTTTCTGCTTTGGAACCGGTCAGCTCTGACTGAAGGCTCTGGAGTTGGGAAGCGAAAACAAACCCACTCTCCTTAAAGAGTCAGATGTCAAGTAGTCTGTGCCTGGACTAGGAAAGCTGACAGATACCTCTGCAGAAGTAAGACATAGAAGCTAGAATGTGTCTTTCTTAAGGTGGGTCGTAGAAACTGGAACATTTTTGCCCAAAGCCATTCACAAGACTAAAAATATTGCTTGAATTTGTCTTGCCTTTCTCTGTAAGAGTTGGTCATAAAAAAATTCTGTAATCTACCTTGTTTGATTGCCAGTCATAAGATTTCTATGACAGAAAGCGCTCTATGATGTATCCACAAGGAATGGCTGTTACACAGAGAGGACAGGAAGTCTCTGAACAGAGTGGCCTGCAGGTTATGAGCAGCTCGTCCATTTCTCGTAGACTGGCCTCTTGTTCAGTCACACATCTACATAGCCTTCCATGTGTCATCGAAGCTGAGGACAAAGGGTCAGCAGTTCACTGTGGATCTTCTACCTGAAGACTCCTAGTTCACGTAGAACTAGGGTCAAATATGGGTTCTCTGCTCTCTCTTGTTACCTTGTTTCTTTTTTTAGGGGTGTCAGTTATGATTAATAGGATAGGCAGGAAACAGATTATCCTCTTAAAATTCAAACTGCATGCTTTGAAATCTTGACCAATTATTCTCTGCTAATTATTAGCATAAGATATTTCCTGCTTTACAGGGCTGTTAGGAGAGTAAAATGAGTTATTTATAGAATTTTTAAAAATAAAAATATACCTATGTGGATTAAATACTTTCCACCTTAAATCTTTATAAAGTGCTTGAACATCATAAATATTGAAATTTAGATAGTATGATTTTGATTTTTATAGCATTGGTATGGTTCATGGCAGGGAAATGAAGCGAATAAAGAAGAAGGAAAGTCCACACCTGGAGATCCTGCTTACTCAGACTCTCCTGCTTGGCCAGCTACAGGATGGATGTTACTGAAATAAACTGGAGGAAGGTCAGGTGAGGGGCTTCACTATTGGAAAACATGAGAATGAGCAAGTGTGCTTTTAGGAATTTTCTTTATTTCCCTTTTTTGGATCACTTAGTTACACTCATCCTTATCAATATTTTCTCTCCATAATGGTAATTCCTCTGGCCCAAGGAAATATGAAAAAGAAGTTCAGTTTGCAAAGTCAACAAGCTGGTAACCTTGGGGGTCACAGTGCATGATTTGAAAAATATTAGTTTAAGCCATATTTTCTTTACTCATTGAGTGTCTCATATGGAGCAAAGTCAAAGACCATTCTCAGGTTGAGATGTATTCCATTGATTGCTTTTCTGCTATCTACAGTGTTGTCTGCTCCATTACCAAAGGCTGTTAGATTGGTCTTTGATAATTTCCTCTTCTTGTTCATAGTAGTTATTACCTAAACCTTCTGTTTAGAAATTGACTGTCTGATAAGATGGTCCAATATTTTTACAAGGATTGGTCTAAGAATTTTAACATTTAGCTAAAAATTTTAAATGAATCTTCATAAATGCACTTCATATCCTTAGAACATCATTCTTGCCATCAGTAATTCTCAAGAGAATACAGGCAGTTCAATGTCATGCTGTTGTGATGACAATGGTCAGCTGATGAGACTAACATATAAAAGTATTTAGTGTTAAACTTTATTGCTTGTGTTTTATACTCTCACACACACAAGTGCTCTGTCCCTCTGTTTCTTCTTTTACTCTCCACCACTTTATCTCCTTTTCTCTGTCTTTCAGTGTACAAGTACAAAAGAGATTGTGTGAAAAATCATTTTTTATGGACTTTCTTTAGTTTTCTGTGCCTTGCCATACTGAAATACTGATAACCTCTCCCATCCAAATGTGCTAAGTCATTTGGATGATTTTTTCCCTTGGGATTTGCTCAATCCAACTGAAAAAAAATATGTGAAAAATCATACAAAGACCTAGGGATTTTCCAGATATTATTTGATATTTATTTTTTGCAATAAAGTTTATTTTTGCAATAAAGTTTAACACTAAATACTTTTATATGTTAGTCTCATCAGCTGACCATTGTCATCACAACAGCATGACATTGAACTGCCTGTATTCTCTTGAGAATTACTGATGGCAACTGATATTAAACTGTCTTTTTGTAACCTGGACCTATAATGACAACAAAAAACATTTTTAATACAACTCAGAATGCACGTACATTCTTATACACACCCACAAACAAAAAAGGTACAATGTATAAATTCATTGAATGTGGCATATGCTACTTTAAATTATATTTTACTACAGTTCAATATAAAAATTAATCATGATCTACCACATTCATTTAATGATCTAGCAAGGAGTTGTAATTGCCAGTTGAGGAATTCTGCTGTAGCTTCTCCTGACTGACGGGTTAGAAATCAGCAACATGTCTGGAACAACGCAGAGCATGCCACTCTACAAAACTGTGCAAGATGAAGTAGTACACTGCATCATTTGTGAAAGCAGAGTGCATTTTTTTGAAAGTATACTAGTCAACATAACAGGATACTGCACTTGACCAATAAATGCATCTACCACTAGAAAACTCTGCATGAAGCTACAGATACTGTCAATATGTCTTCTTGCTTGAGAAAGTAAAACAAAACAAAACAAAATAAAAAACTCACCCATGCTCTCTGTTAATGTATGAAGTAAATATTAAAGGAATTTGAGGAAATAGCCCTTTGTAAACTTTGGTTTTAATATCTACAACCTGAATTTTGCAATTTGGCTGATAATTTTAGAATTCTTTCTTGTCATCTCACAATAGTTATTCCTTTGCTTTAAAAATAAGTTGGATTTGACTTATATTTATGATATTTGTATTTGTGTTAAGTATAAATTACATATATGTGTATGTATAAATGTTTGCATTTCTGTACATTTCATTTGTGGTTTTTTTTTTTTTTTGCTTTATTCTCATTAAGAATAACTTGAAATAACAAATCTGAGATCTGTTGTAATTAAAATGGAATGTAGAAATAGGAGTTGGACAAAATATTAGCAAGAAATATTTTGGAATAGAAAAGAGAACAGAGAGATTATGGTAATAAAAAGACAGATAAGAATCCAGGATTCAATCAGGTATAAAGAAAATTCTGGCAAGTAAGGACATTGTAATTATACATAAGATTTATTTGATTATGTTGGGAAAGTTGTAGAAGTTGTACTCAGAAAACAAAAGTGATTTTAAATTATAAAATGAATACAACGAGGCTGCACCAAGAGCGCATTAGAAGAACATAGGCATAACTCTGGAGTATGAGTTTTGGAAACATCGATGCATTGTTAGAAGAGATAAATATTTTAACTTCCTTCACTGTAGTCTCTACATATTCTCATGCACATACATAAAATCTTGTGTAGCTTAAGTACGTTATAGTTATGCATGTATCTATATATGTCCATGTTCATATTCATTACTTAACCAAAACCTTCTAAAAGATTTGGCTCGTTCATTTCTCTGTGTGTCTCTGTATCCACCAGTGCTCAACATGTTGCTAGGACTCAGGGAGCACAATATACATAAAAGATGATTCAGTGAAAAAAAACGAAGGAGAGAATGAGTGAAAAAGTTTCCACAAAAAAGGCAAAACCAAATCAACAGTGAGCACTTTGGATTTCAGCAAAATAGTCTTCGCAGATGAAAAGATTCTTCTATACTTAATTAACAATAAAAACTTCATCAACCTATAAAAGCAACTAGTTCTGGGTGCATTCTTTTCATAGAACGTCCTCTCTTCTTTCAATAACAGATCAATGGCCACATTTTGCAGAATGGTTTGCTCATAAGCTGTCAAAATCCAAGCAGCTCTTTTGTACATAAAGCAAGATAAACTGAAGTTGGAATTGGCTTTCCTGAAAGTTAAACTACTTCTCTAAATACAGAATGGGTGTTTACTGCTTCATGAGCTTGTTGGCAGTTTCCCCAAAATGACCAACATTAGGGCCATGTAAACATTTTGAAGATTACACCACAGCCATTCTTGTCTTTTCTCTTCTGTAACGATTACTATAATGTGTTCATTATGGGAAAGCACGTCCTAAGAATGCCTTGCTGAATTTTAAGGGAGCAGTGCTTGAAAGAAATGTGCATCCAACAACCATTAAGAAACCAAGACGTACACACCAAAACTTTTCAAACAATTTGAGTTGGAGAAAGTCTCTGATATCTCTACTGCTTTGGCCAGTATAAATCCTGATGCTCAATACTTTAGTGGCTGGAATAAAAGCAAGTAAGAATTTTTAAATTATTTAATTTTTAAAAATCCTTATTCGAAAATAATTTACAACAATAAAATTGGCATACTTCAAGTGATAGGACATTGGCTAAGGATTATTATTTTTTTTTTTTTAAGACAGGGTCTTATTTTGTAATTTAGGCTGGTCCTGAACTCAGCCTCAAACTCAGCAATCCTCCTGCCTCTGCTTCCCAAGTGCTGGAATTACAAGTGTGAGCCCCCACACCTAGTATTGTGGTTTGTGGTACGGACTGCTGGTTGGTGTGAGTCACCTTGACATGCCTGACATTACTGTATGTGGTTACTGGCGATCAAACCCAGGCCCTTGCACTTGCAAGACAGGCACTTGGAACCACTGAGCTAAATCCCTGGCCCTTGGTAAGGACTTTTAAAATGTGGAAATGTAACTACTGCAAACTTATAGGAAAGGGGAAAAAAAGTTTATTTGCATAATGACAATATAGATAAGGCTCAGGCACTGAACATTCTACTTATTCTCACAGTCATCCCAAGTAGATGTATGCTTCAAGGATGGACCGTTTTGAACTGTTTACTTTGATCCAGGACAAAGATGAGGTAAGCAAGGTACCTAAAGCTGTAAAATGCAAGGAGTGCTTGGTGTCTTTTTATTCACAGAAATAGAACATCTGTTAATCATTTTCAATTTGAGGGAGGGGGCTCAAAATTCATCAGAAATGTTTCTCTCAGTTTATGATTGCAGGACCTATAGTTTCAGTTCAACAAATCTGTGATACAATTCTGAATGAGCCTCTCTGCAGATAAAGAAAGTTTACCATTCTTCAGCCTCTTCGCCTGCACTGCCACAACTCAGCGAGTGAGTGGTTCCTCCCATTTAGTATCCTGACACTCGGCTGGCTTCCTTCCCCCTAATCCCAGTCATTGTCCTACTAGGCAGTCACACCACATTCTCACCTTCCTGTTTAGACAGTATCTTGTTACTGAATTCTGTCCAGTTCAACATGGACAGAAGTGTGGTTTTTCCCCATCTATAATATCCATTAAAGTACTGTGATGCTTAATTTTATCTGTCAAATTAAATGGTCTAAGTGATGCTTATATAGCTGGTGAACTGTTATTTCTGTATGTCTAAGAAAGAGATGGATCAAAGAGATCCATTAACACAAGAACCAGTATACAGAGAATATCTATCTTTACCAGTGTAGGTCCACATCTTCCAATAGGGCAAGGGTCAGAATACATCAAAAAGTTGGAGGAAAGACAAATCTTCTCTCTTCTTCAATAGGGAGATTCTTCTCCTGTCTCCAGATGTCAGGTCCTAGTTACCTTCAGACTCCAGCTTCTTCTGTAGTCTCACGTCTTTAGCTTGGACTGAGAATTATATTTGTGAGCTGCTTAGTTCTTGGGCTTTCAAACTGAGACTGAACGGTGGGCCTCCTGGTCCTCGTTCTCCACTTTGGCGCCAGTGTGGGACCTCCAATCACACAAGTCAGTTCCCTGAATCCTTATATACCATGTTGGTTTTGTTTCTCTGGAGAATCTGGTCTAACCCTAGTGCCACCCTCCACTCCCACTCCCCAACAGAGGGCTCTAAGGATGTAGGAGACATTTGACCACAATTTGGAAAAAACTTGAATTAATGAATTACCAATTAGAAGAAATTTTCTGATTACTGCTATTCCACCAGGAGCACCCATGTTAGATCTTTGAGTGAATGAAAACATACTATTTAATTTAGGGAGGAAACTAAGGCTCAGAGAAACTGGGTTACCAGGGTAACTCTCCAAATTCACATAGCCTGTGCTGCTAGACCTAAGATTTAAATTCCAGCCTGTTTGACTAAAAAATTCATGCTATTCAACCTGCTCATATTATGTTCTACAGACCCCTGGAATCTACTATTGGGAACAGTAAGTACGGTAGAAGAATAGGTCATTCTTTCCAAATATGTAAGGCTTAATGTGTCTTATAGTTTCTCGAATATATTAAATACTAGAAGTTTTAAATTAGGAACTAAAAAGATATTGTCCATTAAAGGAAGTCTTTTTAAGTAGGTAAAATTATGACAAAAACCAGCCTTCACAGATTCGAGCAGTTCTCATCTAATTTCACATGCACGCATTCCCGTGCACGTGCACACACACACACACACACACACGCACAAATACAAATACACTATAATTTTAACTTTATTCATAAGATCTTTCTGCCATTCAGAAGCTTCCTGGCTCTAGTTTTCATTAAGTTTAAGCACAAATTGTGGCAAACAAACATCTATGTAATAAGAAGGTGTCACAGAGAAAAAATATTCTTCTTTTGTGTTGATTCCTAAATTTTACCAGGAGAAACTCATGTTCCAACAGTAAAGCCATTCTTATTACCTTGTTCCCATTATAAAAGAGAGCTTACCAAGAGATCTATGTTCTGTGATCAAAACTGATCACAGGGGTCATCCAGGGCCTCTTTGTGTTGTATATCAGAGCAAGCCATCTACAAGGAGCAAGGGGGGATCTGAGCCTATAGAAACAGGCTCTTGATTCAGTTCGTAGCACATGAATATACCAAACAATGAGTTCACTGATTTTTCTTCCTTTGAAGAAAATCATCAGAGAGATGCAGATTTGAAAATAAAATACCAAGAACTATTTTTTAAAAATTTCCATCATTTTAATAACTAGCAGCCCTTATGATGTTTCTTATCTGGAAATATGGAAATTTTTTGTTTCTTTTGTTCTTTTTAAATTGATAAGTACAAATTTTATACACATTATTTCCCTATTGTTGTTTTTAAAAAACTTTCTAAATAAAGAATAAGCATACGTAACTTCAGTCTGGGTTTTCTTGACTTCAGTAGTGAAGTGAAACAGCCCGATGAACACCAGTCACTGTCTATGCTTTTTGAAGAATGTGGGTGTTTTTCTGGTTCATTGAAATGGTCAATAACAATGGAGGGATAATTGAGTGACTCTTAAGATCGATGTCCTATTTCTAAGTGGAATAGTGTAATATCTAAATCACAAGGTATGATGATAAAATTGACCATGGCAAATGAGACTGGACCATGGCTTAGTACAGATGTACCTTCATTGGCTTTTAAAAATATTTTGTTTCTCTGTTTTCAGTGTTTGGTGGTATCAAAGTAAAATGAAGGATATACTTACAGAAGGCTAAAGTATAGTTAGGCACTTGTGAAGATCAGTCTTGTCAAGTTGGTTGGACTGAGAGATGCTGGGAAATAATAGAACACTCTACAGTGTTTGTCTGGAGGTGTCTATGAGGCTGTTTTCTAGACTTTGGCCCATCTGGTCCACCTGCTGAGAATGAGCATCTACTGGTCTATGGTTCTCTAGCTTGCAGAGCACATGGTGGAATATTTCACCTCTGATCTTGGAAGCCAATCTAATAAATCCCCTTTGGGGTTTGGGCTTTCAAACTGAGACTGAAGGATGGTCCTCCTGGTCCTAGTTCTCCACTTTGGCATCAGTGTGGGATCTCCAATCACATGAGTCAATTCCCTGTATCCTTATATACCCTGTTGGTTTTGTTTCTCTGGAGAACCTGGTCTAACCCCAGCACCACCCTCCACCCCCCACGCCCCCACAGAGGGCTCTAAGGATGCACAAGATAGTTCTTCTAGATACCTTGACCAGTACAGTATTTTTCAAAAGAACATTGCTTGCTAGTTTTCACAAGCAAAATGTCTTAATTATTTTACTAGTTAATGACACAAAATATACGACACTCAAAGTTAAGGAGGGAAAGGTTTATTTTGGCTCATAGTTTGTAGAGGTTTCAGTCCATAGTTGGTTGGCTCCAAGAAAGGGACCATGACAGAGAGGTGTTGCAGGGGAGAAATAGTTTATGGCAGGCAGAAGTCACCAAGCAGCAAGCACAGGACAAACAACAGCACTCCCCTCTTTCTGTCCCTTTTATTTTAATCAAGGTCCCAGTTGTTAGGATGGGTAGTACTCACACCTAATGGTGGGGGAGCCTAATCCTATCAAGAACTATGCCAGACCAATTGATGGACTAATTTAGTGAGTGTACACTCTTGATCCCAGCCTCACACACTAGATTCAGCCACCCTTGAAAAATCCCATTTTTACATGCGGCTTTACATAATGAAAAATAACCACAACTTTGCTTGTGGTTTCCAAGTTGAATGTTTTTTCTAAAAATCCCTTCAACCTATTTTCTCCATGTGAGTAACCACAGGAGACAAAAACAAAACAAAACAAAACAAAACAACAACAACAATAAAACCCACCATGCTTGTATCATTCTTTTTTGTACCTTCAACATCTAGAATAGAGCCTTGTGAAGCAAACACATTCCCAGAGCTTTGTGCTGTATTCATCCCTTGTCTTACGAGTCCATTTTATCCACTCTTAATATTTCACATCATTATTACCTTAAAGGATGTAAACTGAATGTCTCCTGATGAGACACACTCTTCCCTGCATCCACTGCTGCCTCTGGACAGCTCTTACTGAATCTTCTGCAGATATCTTAAGCCCAGCTACCAACTAGAATCTTCTCACTTTCATTCTTAGTCATATTTTGTTTTGGTTTTGATAATAATGAAATACACAAGACTGTCAATTCAGAAACAACAAAGATCAATTCCTCATAAATCTGAAGGTTAAGAAATCCACAGTTGAAAAATAGATTTCTGATGAGGATCTTTAGGCTGTAGCATCCCACAGTGGAAAGAGGAAGGTGCGCATATGTGTGCAAGAGAGAGAAAGACAGACAGACAGGGAGAGCAAGACAGACAGACAGACAGACATAGTGACAGAGACAGAACTATCAAGCTCCATCTTAGTGTCCTGTTCTAATCAACTTTAATTCATTCATAAAGATAGTTCCCTTGTGACCGAAACATCTCCCGTTAGCATCTATCTCTTAACAGTTACATTGAAAATTATTATTCTAATACCTCTATTAATATTCAAACCATAGCTCCTCACTTCAAATTCACATTTTATTACTTACTTACTTACTTACAGTTTTTAGCCAGTGATGAGATGATTCTTCATCTGGAGAGTCAGCAAACTGCAGCCCATGAGCTAAATTTGTTCCACTTGCAACTAAAGTTGTATCAGGATATTGCTCCTCCTATTCATTTTTATATTGCCTCTGTTTCCTTTTGCACTAACTGGAACACAGTTGAGTAGTTATGCTGAAGATCTATAAAGCCTAAAGTATTTATTATCTGGCTCCTTAGAGGAACAGTTAACTCCTGGTTTAAAACAAGGCACAGATAGATATGACAGTTCATTCATGTCCTACCAACCCATGTCCTTCATTGACTTATCCAATTAATTTCCCTGTCCAGTAAAACTGACTTTCTAAATAATTCTCTGGCTTTGCCTGTGCTTCCATTTATATTGGTGTTGGATCTATTTAAGTCTCCTTAGTTTTCTACACATTACTACAGTGTGCTGACTGGTCTTTCTGGTATCAATTTTGATTATCATAAAGCCATCCTCTGTGTTATAGTAAGAGTTATTTACTTAAAAAAACTTGTCTTCCACATTGAAAACTTTTTGTTTGATTCTTAACACGCACAGGATAAATTATAATTACCTAATATCATCTGAAAAATTTAAATATCTGCATCCTCGTTACTCTCATTTGTTGTTCCATTTTATTCTTTAGCAGCCTTAAATTATTTACTGCTCTGATGCATACCCCAGGTTTCTCCCTGGAGTTGATGTCTGTTCATGCTGCCCTGTTTCTGAAATCTCTCAGACTGAACCTTAGTTTATCAAATATATGCCTGTCTTTTGATTTTTACCTTAAAGTGACTTAATTGATATAATCAGATAGGTTGTATTATGCATCTCTCTCTAAAACATCTGTGCCTACATTCATCACCAGACTTGATAAATTACATTTTTAATCTACAGCTCATCTTTCAGGAGACAGCTTCTATTTATCCCATCTCTCCTCTTCCTAACCAGACTGGAACTTTTTTCCCCCACAAATTTATAGTAAAGCGTGTTGTATACCTGTACCTCTGATTATCTCGTAGACCGAGGCAAGAAGATCACAAACTGGAGCCCAGCCCAGGAAACTTAGTGCAATCATATCTCAAAGTACACAATGGGAAGGATTGAGGATGTCTGTGGATATAACTCAGTTGCAGAATACTTATCTATCATATATGAGGTCCTGGGTTCAATTCCCAGTATTACACACACACACACACAAACACACACACACAAACACACACACACAGATTTAATTTATCTCACCCTCAGTTCTAGATAATGAAGTCTAATCAGCATGAGATCAACAATCTGTCCCTTTTTCCTTATGCAATAATCGCTTTAGCCCATTCTTCCATTAGGAATGACCTAAAGTTCCCGCTCACAGTGTCGTTTCACTGAAAATGTGAAACTTCATGAATAGACCAAATGAAGAGATTCTCAGAACCTCAGCTGAAAATTGTGGACTGTTGACTCCACTTGATGGGGACTTGGTGATCAGAGGATATAACATTTGCAATCGCTGTAGCTCCTGTGACAGTTTAGCAGTGCCAGAGGGGTCCCACATGGCACTGAGGACTGAGGCCATCTCAAAAGAGTCGCCATCTCCTCCGTGTTGGTGGCCTTACCTTCAGACTTATATTTTACCACATATGGAACATCCACTAAAGAAATGTTCATAACCCAAATTCTTTTTTGTTTAATCTGGGTAAGTTCTGGGATTTTTCCTTTTACAATGAAAAGCCAAAAAAAATTATAATGCTAAATATCTTTAATGCCAAGTTTTCTTTGAAAAAAGACACTGCACTTGCTTTTATTTCTTCAATGACTAACAGAATCCCTAACCCATGAAAAGTCCTACAGAAGTTCTTTCTTACTGTTAAATATATCTATCCCAAATATTGAGATCTTCCATAATATAAAGTCTACCTAAATGAAAGCAATGACTGATTGAAAATAGCTCAACTTCCACTATGTGGACAACTGGTTTTTGTAACTTGTGATAAATAATACACAGTGGGATGTTGACATTCACTTGTATTCTAGTCTTACCCGACGATTATCATGTTATGCCTTGTGGAAAATGTCTCTGTCTTGTTTCTGTACAGCTGCTTAGTGTTTTTTTCTGGGCCCACGCTCTCACATTTTACATTGTTCTCTGTTCTGTTTTATCCCCTCTGACTGCACGTAGTCAAAACTGACATGATAAGTTCACAGTGTTCCCGCACATTCCTGTAGCTCTGGTGACAATGTGTTTCTTACAGCACATCTCAAATTTGGATGCTACCATCGGTGGCAATGCCCACTTTGAGCAAAGCTGTTATCTGAGAAGCAGTTTTCTTTTTTGAAAGCCTATACTGCAATAACTTCACTGTCTTGAAGAACTATTCTTTTTACTCACAGAAATAGAACATTTGCTAATTATTTTCAACTTTGGAAGGGGAGTCAAAATTCATCACAATTGTTCCTCTCAGTTTGTTTCCAGTAGCTATAGTTCCAGTTCAACAAACCAGTGACACAATTCCGAAGGAGCCTCAGATAAAGCAAGGTGAAATAGGGTCTGCCCTGTTAGTTCGGCTCTCTGAAGAGTCTGAGCCGCTGATTGGCAGTCTTTCCATTGTTTTGTTTTTTTTTATGCAAGAGTGAAAGTAACGGATTCGAGGCGCTTTATAATGGATAGTATAAGTCAGTCTAAGGGTTTTTAAAGGGCAAAAACTTATATCTGAGATTAAAGAAGTACTGTTTTACTTTGTATTAACTACTAACCTTATATTTCCAATCTTACTAAATATGTATGTTAGCTCTTAAGGAACTTGATTTTAAGATTTAAGGTTTCCATGTCGACTTTATGGGATTTAAATCTCAGTCACAGTTGAATACATAAGCAATGCTCTCCCAGTAGTTTTAGCACGGAAATACTAGTAAGACGATCTGCCTGGCCCAGACTTAACTAATAAAAGTAGTTGTGGCCACCTGGCCACTTATGGATGACTCTACACAGAAGGAAATGAAGACTCTGAAATTTTCTTCTTTGAAGTTGGGAAGAACAGAAAGAATCAAGGGGCTACTAGTGGGAGACGGAGCTGGAAGGATGCACCATCGACCCATTAGGTAACGAAGCTGCAGTGAGAGGCATAACAACGGAGAGGAATATCGGGAAGCAGAGCACAAGCAGGCAGATGCTCTCGGCAAAAGCAAAGAGTGCCAGTGAGGAACGGTTACGCA
The DNA here is from genome assembly GCA_004026965.1 of Petromus typicus. NCBI lineage: Eukaryota > Metazoa > Chordata > Mammalia > Rodentia > Petromuridae > Petromus > Petromus typicus. The sequence continues at coordinate 12,859 of PVIR01024793.1, read as the reverse complement.
AGTCCAATGACAGCAGCCTGCAGCAAGCCCTGAATCCAACCTGTAGCGACTGTAGCAGGGTCAGCCTCTGCTGCTGCTAGGACACGAGAAAGGGCCATGTGGTTTGAGTGATGCCCCATCGCCATCTGCACCAATTCTTTTATCAGGGAAACTCAAATCTATTGTGGCTCCAGCTGCTACTGGGTCTGCTTCGTCCTTTTCACTGGTTTGTTTGTTTTTGTGAGATCTTTCTTTATCTCAAAATGCATCCAGACAATAAACATCTCTGTTACTTAGTCATCTCTCTGTTCTGTTAAACTAAGAATCTACTCAGCAATTGTGATCTCAGTCTCAAGAGTTTATCCAACCAAGGCAAATTACACCACTGTGTCAAAAAATTGAAGTCTTTCTACAATATTTAACTAAACCCCTTTCAACACCTGTCTTGCCTTCCATATTGATACACGTCTTTGTAGCAAACTGATATACTTCTATGTGGACTCATCATTGTCCTACATTTATGATCTCATTAGTAGAAATGTAATGTTAATGCATTAGTAGATGCTCCTGGGAGGTTACTGTGTTGGCTTTTCTTTTGGTAACTTCTTTGCTTTTGTAAGAGTTTTTCCTACAGTGGAAATGAAGTTGGAATAAGAAATATTTTTTTTTTATCATGGCTATAATGAGTGTGGTGCCATTTTTACATGGGTACTGCTTCTCAGGACAGTACATTCTGTGCCACGGAAGTAGCATAAACATCCACATCTTTCTACAACTGGGTGCTTCTGCTGCAAGGGTGCAATAGTAGTTGATTGAATGTATTTGAATCAAGTCTAAGTCATTTGCTATAAAAGTGAGTCTCATCTTTTGCATTGAGTTTACAAAGCATATTTACAAAACTTTAATTCTGATTGTTGCATACTCATTTTTACATATAGCAGTCTTAGACCCATTTGTTTTTATAATTCCATACTGCAGTTTCTGTATTAGCATTGACATTTTATTGTTATTTGAGATAATAAAAAGACATATATCAAAATAATTTCCTTGCCTATTGAACATGTTATTTTCCTCTCAACTTCCTGGACATGATCCAATTATAAAGATTTTTAAAAATGAAAATACAAACAAAAACCAAGAATTTTAAAATTCATTAACAAAATTCAACCTAGAACTTAGAATACTTTTCCTTCACTTACTTTTTGTAATCTACTCTGAATTACTAATAAAGGATTCCTTTACTTCCTTTTCCCTTCCTTCCCTTCTTTTTTTTTCTTATTTTTGTAGCAGATGATTTTTTTTTTTAAATCACACTTGGAAAAGCCCTACATAGTCTGCAGAGATCCTCAACTGCCTTCCCTGCCTAATAAAGTCAAGTCAGGATCTTTTGAAGAAACAGTCCTACTATTTAAAATACAAAGTCTACAATTATTGTCACAAAGAATAATGCAATAGATGTTCCATTACTTTTGGTCCTGAAAGTATCACACCAGCATGTAGCAGCTATTACCGTTAGAAACTTAACACATCTGATAAATGTCACAATCCTTGTGTAATCAAAAAATTAAAAACACATGCCACTCTCATGCATTTAATCAGTTTCATTGTTCCACCACGACAAGGTATATTCATTTCCAAAGCGCTGTAGGATCATAGTCTTATGACAAATGATTTCATAAGAGGGTTTGACTTCTGCCCAGGGAGCTGATCAAACTTCCCCAGCGCCAGGCAATTAAGTCAGCATTGCTTCCTCCCCTAAAACTGGCCCTCCAAATGCACACTGGGCAGGTTAATCCAGGGACATAGGTACAAGTGTCCAAGTGTTCTCTGGAGTAATCCAGCCCTGAGTGCTGATCGATTGGAGAACACACTGTCTCACTGTCTCACATACCGATCACCTTAGAAAAATAAGGCTCACCAGCAACAAAATGGAGAATTAAAACAACAATCCACTTAAATTTGGACTCAGTGTGATTTATCTCAAAAAGCCAAACAACTGCATACAAAGAGGAGTTGTTACATTTTGGGTTTTGAGTTAATTTTAACTTTCCAAGTAATAATATGAAGTCTTTTCCTTGTTAGCAGAGACCTTGGGAAGGTCACGTTAATCCTATACACCTGTAAAGGAGTAATTTGCACTACCATAAATAACAAAATATATGGGCATGCTATTTATTTAAGTTCTTCAAAGCAAAAATATAAATTAGACATATATTTATATACTTTCAGGATATAGGTGATTATCGCTGTGCAGGAGGGTTGTACCATGTATCCGGTTACTATAGCACTTATTTTAGCTTGCTGAGATTTATAATCCTATGAAGGCTCATCTATTGCAAAATCCTTTGGAGAAGTATGTAGTAAAAGCCAAATGGAAGAAAGATCTGCTTTTTAAGGAATATAAAAATGCATTCTAAGTGCACACAATTTGATTCATATAGAGTACCTTTAAATGCAGTATACAATTCACAGGCTCTGGTGTCTAAAAGGCAGGATAAATATGTGATAGAATATTAAAACTTTGATAAAGTATAATTGGTATCAGAAGTCAGTAGTTATAAAAATTATTTATTGCTTACTTACCCAGGCTTCCTTAGGTCTGTCTGTCTTTGCCCAGATTTAAAGAGGCAAAACAAGAGCTAAGTCTAACATTAAATGTCTTTCTCCTTTATGTTTTCTGTTGTGTTTCTGACTTGTATTCTAATTAGGAACTCCCAAAGATCAAGAAGCACCGGTTTCCTTGAGCAGCTGGACTCCCAGCTGCTTGTGTTGTGAGTGTAATGGCTTCAGTAATTTCCTTTCTTTTCATGTGTCATTGCTGTTGCTGGGCTGCATTGTTTAGAAAGAGATTTCCTCCCGTAGTCAGTTGTGTCCCTTGTTGTGGATACCCAATTTGATTTGTAAACTCACACTTTTACTTATACTGTCTTAATTGTTACAAACCTTTTTTCAAAAAAAAAATGTACCTTGTAAATCTCTTTTAATGTGCTATTTTTCTAATATGAATTCAAATGAAATCATTACAATTTTACATATGTGTGTGATTTCATTCAACAGAGTTGACAATTAAAAGCACATTAAACTTTGAGATTTATGTATTACTTTCAAAATTTGATGGTTTTTATTATTCTTCATACCAGGACATGACTTTTAAAAATAATATAATTAGAGTTTATTTTAGATTTTACACATCTTCAAATTAAAAATTGTAGATGATTCAAGTTTTCAACTATAATTTGAATCAGAGGAACTAGAAATTTTATTCAGAGATAGACATGATTCTAAAATTTACAGAAAATAAGGTGAAGCACCCAATACAAAGATGAAATATCCCAGTCTAAGCTTAAACAAGAAGTTTTCATTTCCCTTTTGTCACTTCCCTTCCGAGACTGTTATTCTTCCTAAAGGTCACAATCACTTAAATATACAGATACAGGGGCATTATCACAAGAGGAATTCATAAAAAATAATGACTAACACAAGCACGAACACAGATTTTTCTGCCTTGGAAAAACACTTACCTATTGTTCAAAATCCCACCATTCATGAAAATATCTTACTCACTTGAAGAAAATTTCCTTGATTCATTTCCCAACTCAAAATGATTGAGGATCCAGGAGAATAAAGGAAGGGATCGTGTTTTATATGATAAGAAGTACTTTTATATTTAAAATTAAAGAGTGCCTACCAAAGGCAGCTTAAAATTCACTAGGTTCCAAATATTCTCTTCATTTACTAATTTAACTAGAAGATATGGCTTACTAGCCTACCTTTTATAAAGTAAAAACATTAAATGAAAATGAAATCAAATGTGAAATCAAATGTTTTGATTTCTTTCAAGAGTTTAAATCTTTGAAAGGCAAAATTATTTTTAGATAGATAAATCGAACGTGGAGTAAATTAAATGACTTCTTGAGACCAAGCAGTGAGTCACGACAACAGGCCTACCGATCCTGCAGTCCACCGCATTGCATGGCATGCTATTCCATTCCTCTCCATTCCGTTGTATTCCGTGCCACACTATTCCAACTTTGATTGCAAGCAATAGAAACTGACTGGCTAATACAAACAAAACCAAACTTCATGGGAACATTAGTGGACAAACAGCAGCCTGAAAAGGAAGACTAATTTTAAAAGCTCAAAAAAACAGAACAGAATGCTGCATAGCAGGAGTTCTGGCAGACATTGCATGAGCTGAAATGGGCTTCAGATTTCTGCAATAGTTATGTTCCTGTGATAGGATCATATTCCAGGCTTTAATTCATCTAGACAGATCACTTCTCTCAAAAGAAAGGAAGGTTCATACATCTGATGAGGAAGAACAAAGTCAGTAAGAAATTAGGAAGTTATCGGTTTGCTAAAAATATAGATGTAACGAAAGGCTGTAGTAGGTCAGATGAATTTTTTCTATGATTTCTTCAGTTTTGATGTCTTTGAAAAATCACATTTACCCCAAACTCCAGATCAACTTACAATCTTCCCATTCCCACAGAGCAGCTCTCTCTGTGTGTAGGTGCTTTAGGTTGCTGGGATTCCCCAGAGCAACCTTGAAGAACATCATTGAGGGGCAGTGTTTCATGCTTCTATCAAGGTACCTTCATTGTATAGAAAGCAGAGTAACAGCTTTGGAACTGAGCAAGGACAAATGCTTATTCCTGCCAGATATTATTTAAAGAGTTTCCCATATTCTAATTCATCCTTCCTACAAGGGACAGGTGAAGAAATTAGGGTTAAAGAGATTGGCTTCTGGCCACACACTTGGTACAGTGAAAGTCATCAATTTTGGCAGGTCTCCATTGTATCATTTGGGATGATGAGATGGCTTCTCACTCACTATTCTCTTCTGAGATGGACTAAGATAGCTCATTTAAAGTCACTGGTGAACAGAAGGTTGCAAGTCTTGTTCTTGGAAAGCAATAAGTGCTCAATATGATGTTCTATGTTAACCCCTATAATGAAGACTTTAAAAAAAGGTCATGAACAGAAATTTCAAACCCAAGATTCACTGGAAAATACAAAAGTTTCTATTTACTTCTATATTAAATGAATTACAATTTCAAAAAGTTCTTTCTTTACATAAAAGTAAATTAGCAATATGTGATTTTGCAACACACACACAAAAATAGTTTAAAATCAATAAACAAATACTTTGGGTTCAATTTTGGCAGTTGATAGCACAGAATCTGCCTCCATGCTTGGTGAAGTTACAACGATCATGTGTACGAGTGCTGGGAATAAAAGATCCTTAAGACTGAATATAAGTTTTTGGGCCACATGAAAGAGTAGTGAGTGATTGCATTAAGTACTATGACTTCTTTCTTTTTCATAATAATAATTTATTATTTCACATTAATAGTTTATTACACTTTGTAACTACAGAAAGAAAAGACAAATATACAATATCAGAGCAACTTCTACATTATACCCTGGGGTAGAAAAGGAAATTGTCTAACTCTGGCAGAAGTAGAGAGAAGATAGAGAGGAAATGATAGATTCCATTTGATGAATGAACTAAAAAACAAAAACACAGCAGAAGTACAGTGGCCTGGAGTATGGGCGTAACTACACACCATGGTTCCTTCTGGCATTTCAGTTGGGAAAGGGGTGGAAAAAACTGGGAAATAAAGGTAGTGATAGGAAGCAGATCCTCAAAATCCTTGTACGGTACATTCAGGGTACGATTCTATAACATTGTCACTTTGTTCCCCACTACCAGGAGAGAACAATGGGAACCTATCATCTTAGGGGCAAAGAAAAGCAAACAATTTTTTTAAATAATTTTTTTCAATACGCAATATTGTCTCCAAAAGTAGAAGTGATAATGTTTTAGAAAATATATTAAACTGCTTCCTGGCCATCCTTCCAAAAGCAGATATAGAATTGGACTATGAAGGAACAAATTGTTTTATACAAAGAAATTTGTGCACAAAGAAATGAAATAGCAGCCATGTTCAAGTTTTAAATGAAGTAGTGATATGAATATGGAGGTTATTTCAGGTGTCTGGATTCTTAGATAAATGTTCTTAATGTTCTATGATACTTGGTTGAATTATTAATAGTAGATAATGCATACACATCCTTAAAAGTGTCAATATGGTACATATAAAAGTACAAAATGATAATGTTTAGTTGGAAAAATATATGTACTTGTCCTTAGCAATTTATAGGAAGTTATTCAAATGGTAGAATCTGATACGAGTGAAATCTAGTTTCTCAACAGCTTAGGAACACTCATTTTATTTTTTCTGTCTCACTTTTTACTCAGTTCTTTGGACTAATCTAGAAAATAATTAGTCACCTGATCTTGGTCTTATAAATCACATTTTGACTTTTGCAGTTTAGGCAGAATTACCAAAAGTGACTTTGATTAGATATCATAACATCAACTTATAAGTTTATAAACACTGCTAAAGGTTTCCAAAACATTTTTAACCCGTTATTCTTTCCATCAACCTGTGATGTTTACATTGCTTTTTGTTTCACCAAGAGGTAAATCACAGAAATATTTTCCTAACACTCCTCAGTCCATATGGTTTCATTTCATTCTTTTGCCTCCAAATAACCTACCCACTCTAGTGTGCCCATCCCCACAGCACAATACTGCCTTTGTTTACTGTGCAAGGATAGATCCTCTTCAAACCTTCTGGTAGAGCAAATGATATAGGCTTCTTTCCCATGCGAAGTCCATGGTGGATGTGATAGCTCTTTAGGACAGTTTGGAATCCTTAGACTTGGTAGCCACATCCTCTGTTAACACCAGGGTTTCCTGGCCAAGAGGGACCTAGACATTTGCACATTAATGCTCCTTCTCACAGACTCTTGTTTAAAACTGGGTATTCATTGAGCAGTCAGTGTCTCTGTCACCATGATTTACATCGTCCTCTCTCCATCAGTTTGAGGAGGACACATCCTGAACATTATTTGGGATGTACCTCATATTAGACACAAGTTGATAGTCCCTGAAGTCACTTTCCTCCTCTAAATGGATACAAAACTGAAAAATTGCATTCATGCCTTTGAGTTTAGTAAAATGGAGAAACACCTTTCACATTAAAACACTTCAAATTAAGTGAGACACCCATACTCTTAAAAATGTCCCTTGGCTACCTACCGCAGAGGAATCTCGCCACTTGCCCCTGTTTCTTTGCCTTGTCTTTGCCTTGTACCTTGTCTCAGTCTAACCTCTTTTCCCGTCTCTTCTCATGTCTCCTCCTCCTTTTACTATCTGCCAAAAAATAAAATATAAAAATGCTTCTGCTCACTTTTTGAAAAGCAGTTTACACACACACATACACACACACACACACACACGTATTCACTTTATTTCCTTCTAAATTTCTTTTGCACCTCTATGCGTAAGTACAGCCAAAATATTTTTCTCAATAAAGAGAATTCTCTCCAGAGAAATTCTTGTACCACTATCAAGAATACAGTGTGACTCCAGCCAGGTGCGGTGATGCACACTTATGATCCCAGCACTCTGAGAGGCTGAGGCAGGAGGACAGCAATTTTGAGCCCAGACTGTACAACTTAGTGACTTAGCAAGACCCTGCCTCAAAACTTAAAAGAGAGGTGGGCTGGGGAGTTAGCTCAGTGGTTCCGGCGCCTGTCTTGCAAGTGCAAAGAGCTGGGACCGATCCCCGGTAACCACATACCATACTGGGCATGGAGACTCACCCCAGCAGCAATCAGTACCACATACCACAGTGCTGGGTGCGATGGCTCACGCCTGTAATCCCAGCACTAGGGAGGCAGAGGCAGGAGGATTGCTGTGATGTGAGTTTGAGGCTCAGCTCAGGGCCAGCCTGAACTACAAAGCAAGACCCTGTCTCAAAAAAAAAAAAAAAAAAAACCTTAAAAGAGAAAGGAAGGGAAGGAGGAAGAAAGGAGGGAAGGAAAGGAAAAGAAAAGAAAGGGAGGAAGGGCTTGGGATATAGCTTAGTGCAAAGGCTCTGGGTTCAACATCTGGTATTATCAAAAATAAATGATATTTCCTTTTTAAAAAATTATCTACTTTATTTTTTATTGGTTTTTAAAATCCCAATATTTATTGGTACATTACATATACACATCAAAGTCACTTTCAGCATTTCTAATTTTAGTGTCCTAACATAATTTGCTTGATTAATGAGTTTATTGGAATATGTAAAATAAAGTTAGTCTTTTATGTATAGCAGTCACCATTTTATTCTTTTGTATTTAATATCATTACAGATATTACAACAGACCACTAGATTTTTATTAGATTTCTACCTGCATAAGTTCTACTAACACTGTTAACCATAATAAAAAATATCATACTATATAATCTGAATCATGTGATACTTCATAAGAGAGTATTTTTGAGATATTATCCAAGTGTTTTTGGAAAAATTTATTAACTTTAATTTCAAAGTTTTGAAAAGAATTAACTTTGTTGTTTTGTTTTACTTTATTTTGTTTTGTTTTGTTTTGAGACAGGGTCTCACTCTATACTTCAGGCTGATTTGAACTCACTAGGAAGACAAGACTGGCCTCAAATTTGCCATGATCCTCTTGCCTCAGCCTCTTGAGAGCTGGGACTGTATTTTTAATTATAAACATTTTACATCACTCATACAGGTGAAAGATAATTATTCCTAAATAGAATCTTTAACATGTAAATCACTATAGTAGCATTCTCCACTGTATTTGGTGTTCTATTGAATGAATATGTTTTTGTTTTATTTTCTTTAATAATTGTACTTTGAATGTGATTCATTGCAAACACAAAAATGAGTAAAAGTAAAGATCACCTTTGTAGAGTTCTGTGTGCACAGCAGAAGTTATGTACTGTTACATTAAAAATATAACCTTGCAATATGATAACAAGCTGAGACTATTAGGGGAAAAATAAGTGGTCACCACAACAAAAAGCCCAACTTCAGTTGCTTAAGGAACCAAGAGCATTTTTTCCTGTCTTCCTGGGGGCGGGGTGCCCTTGCTGCATGTGGTCATTTGGTGTTCCCCTCCCAGTTCTTTTTCTCCCCTATGGTGTATTTCTACTTTCTATGAAATCTGCGTCCCAGACAGACACATCTCTGTTTTTGCCCTTGTGGAGGGAAAGGTTCCGGGAGCAAGAAGAGAGGCTCAGCCTCTGACAGCACTTTGACAGGGCAACATTCTCAGGAGCAGGTCTGGGGTGGGAGGTCTGGGGTGGGGCGGGGGTGGCTTACACACACAGTCCGGGAGAAGTGAGTTATCTGGCTACACCTAACTGCTGAGAGTTGAGGGGAATCATGCTCCAAGTGAGACAGGCCAACTACAACTTTATCCCTCTGGAAGAAAGACAGGATCGACTTGGTTACCTTTTAGCCATTCACATCATAGTAGATTAGGTCATACATTGATGGTGAAGATAACTCAGATTAACTTACCTATTATATTTAACTCAGAGCCAAGTTTAAATTTAGACACAAAATTTTCATACAAAGAAAAAGCTTTTCCTGTGAAAATGGAACTATTCCAACAAAATATAACATACTCTTCTCTTTTTAAACCACATTCACAATGTCTTGTCTGATTTTACATGATTTTCCTGCAGTATAGTGAACCATAACTTTTTTAAAAAGTACAGAGCAGAAGATACTTCTTTTCTATTATTTTCTACATTTTTCAGCTCCTTCATTTAATTTGATATAATTTTATAACTTTTTAATGAAAATAAATACATGCACTATCATATTAAATTACATTATTTCAACAAAGACAATCGCTAAACAAATTTAAGCTCAAACAACTAAACTTACACCTTCAACAGCTAATCTAGAAGGAGTGGAAAAGAACTAGAAATTTAGAAAGTCACCTAGAATTGTCATTGTCCTTCTGCTGGGAACACCAGGCCCTGTGTTTGACTAGAGAAACATTGAATGGAAATTAATTTACAGAGTTTTTATGACCACAGGAGATGGTGTTTCATGCAGTATAGGGTGCTGCAGGCAACTGGAAAGCAAAGCATTTTTCAGTGGATCAACAGTAGGGAGGACACAGCTCTAGTGTTGGACCAGGTTTACACCTACACTCAGGCACCCCGCATGACCTATGGAACTAGGTAGGAACTGCAGTACTAAGTATGTCTCGATTTTCTGTAAAGACAAATTTGCTGCTTAGAAGTATGATTACCCTGACTATTTCTGGTCACCTATGTACAATAGTTATATTTGTTTAATGGAACAAAGAATTTGGAGAATCAATCAGGAAAACATTCATGTGGAAACATGAATACTTTTGTGCATTCTACACTAAATTTCGTGTCTCTCCCTCTCTGCACTTGTTTTTACAATTTACCAGTTCATTGACGGTAACCCCCAACCCAAGCCAGCATGCATCTCTCACAGAAATGATGCTCGTGTTCACTGGCAGTCTGGATTCTTGCACATTGTCATTTTAATAATGTTTTTAAATTTTTTTATGGTTTGTTTTAGTGTGACTAACTCTGGGACACCTTTTTAAACAGCAAAAACAAACCAACAAACAAAAAGCAGGAAGAAATAGGTATTCCTAAAGAATAGTAAAGGACTACCCTGTTTTGTAAATTTTAGCATTCATTTACGAATATTGAACACTGGTTATGTATCTAACATGATGGCATTTGTGACAGGACTTTTCTGTGGTTGTTGTTGTTGTTGTTTTGTTTTGTTTTTAAAACAAGGTCTTATTATGTCGTCTTGACTGACCTCAAACATGAAATCTTCCTGCCTCAGCTTCTTGAATGTTGAAATGACAGGTATGCACTATTGTTCTTGGCATTAATAGAACATTTTAAATTTTTATTTAATTTTTTATCTTACTCTCATTATGGACCTCATTACATATTTACCATTGCTACTTCACATATTTCTGAGATAGCACACAAATGTAGATAATACAACAAAATTTACTTAGTGCAATATTATTATTTTTAACTGACAAAAATGTAATGGGTTTCAAAAATTAATAATGCTTTTATTTTTATTATCAATGTTTAGACTTATTTTTAGAAATGTACCTTAATTTATGTGGATCACTCAATTTATTTTTAAATATTATTATTGTTATATTTGTTCTTCATACAACAATTTTCATACATTCAAAAATATACTGGACCCACCAACTTATCATTTTATGTGTTTCTGTACTGTAGGCTTTTACCCATTAGTTTAAAAATATTAATCACCAATACATATGGTACTAAATATGAACATAAGTTGTTAAAATAAGGATACCTTTTGAATCAGTTTTTCTGGTTATTGCCAAATTGAGTGAGCATGACTCAGTTATTTAAAAATTGAAACAAAAACAGTTTACACTTCATTATTTTACAAAAGTATGCTGATTTTATGACAACTGCACCTCTATTATTGGCATAATAGAAAAAAGGCTCTTGTGGTGAAAAATGAGAAGAAATTAAGCTGGCAGTTTAGAATGGCGAATGACACTTAAAGTGAGCTCTGTGATTCATGTAGAATAATCTATCCTTCTAACATATTCAGCAGCTAATTATAATGCTTCTCTAAATCAATCTGTTTCATAACCATATTTTTAAAAGACTACTCTTCAAAAGCTAAATATAACTCTAGATGCCTCAAAATTAGAGTGTTTCCAGGAAAAGGGTGACTTTAAAGAAATATTCTAGATGTCAAATTTGGACTACTTTAACCAGAGAAGTAGTAGTATTCATTGAGGTGAGAATTTTTCTACAGTAAATAACAGTTACGGTTCTGAGCAGACTCTCAACAACTTTGAAGACCTCATGCTTTTTTACTTGACAGATGCTTTACTATTTGTGTTAATGGTCATATACCTAACTATGATCTAGTTATAGGGTAAAGTGACAAATGTGTATTTCTCTCAAAAATACTTTCACACCTACATGATTTAGATCTGCACTTTAGATTTCTAGAGAAACAATTTGCTTCATTAATCTTTTAGCTGTTATAGTATGAAATGTAAAATACCTGGGGCTGTATATTTTTTCAACAAATTGATCTAAGTAGCTTCTAACCTCCCTTATTTTTTTTTTCTGGGTATCAATACTGTGCAGCAATATGTACAAAAATTGTAACCTTAGGACTTTCATCTTGAACTTGCATTAATTTTCCTTTGTCTTTAAAATAGCATTTGGAAAAGGAATGAAAAATGCACAAAGAAAATATAAGTATTCAATAATCTATCAAATTAACATCAGCTAACAGTCTGCTAGTGCTTTTAAATTGGGAACAATAAATAATGGCCTAGGAATATCTCTGAACTCAAATTTCATGTTTGGCTGTTACAGTACACAGCGTCATTCACTATTCAGTGCTAACCTGTGCATTCACTTGTTTCCATTTATATTGTATCAAAGCAGTTGAAATCCAATGGAAAAGTTTCTTTAGACAACCATTGTGTAGGAACATGATGTCAATATTAATAAAGGCTGAATTTCCCCTTGGCTCACTTCTTACAGATAAGCTTTTCAATAATACACTGCTTGCACCAAAGGTCTGATGGGACTGGGAATAGTAAAAAACACTAATAAAAGAATGTTGAATGTTTTTATATTAAATTTCCCCACAGGCAAACTGAAAAGCCTACTTAGAGCACGCCAATCAACATGGCACTTATTAAATGTAACAAGAGTCCTGTTACAAGAGATCTTTAAAGCCCGAAAAATGAATTAGGAAATAGAGACAAAAGACAATTGCAAATTCATTTTTAAGTGCAAACTCTGGACATTTCACCTGATATGTGCGGAAATGATCCTGGTTTATTTGATCTTCAAAAAATATTCCTTCATGAGAGCTCACAACTTTTTAAATGTCTTGTCTTTTCTTTTCTTAAAGAAAGCAGTTTATTTTACCTCAAGTAATTTTTGGTATTTATCTTATGAAGTCCTCAAAAA
>PVIR01024792.1:0-25485 GCA_004026965.1 Petromus typicus | reverse complement strand
GGGGGTGAGGGTGAGACAAGGTTTTGTTTTGTAGTTCAAGCTGGTCCTGAACTCAGCAATCCTCCTGCCTCTGCCTCCCAAGTGCTGGGATTATAGGCATGAGCCTCCATGCTCAAGCGCTGTGGTATGCTGGTACTGATTGCTAGTAGGCATGAATCACCACACCTGGCATTGTTGTATGAGATTACCTGGGATAATTTATCTGGGATCCAGTCCCAGCACTCAAGCTTGCAAGGAAGGTGCAGGAACCATTGAGATAAATCCCTGGCCCAAGACTGCAATTACTGACTAAGCATTCTTTCTTTTTGTCTTAATTTGTGTCTTCTTGGAAATATGAAAAGTAAGAGTGACATTGCATTTACAGATATAGATTCTAAATGTTATTGAATTTAATGCTTCCTAAAGAAGCAAAAGCAGATTGCTTTCTCAAGAAGAATATATAATAATAATAAAGAAAAATAATTTTATGAGTACAATGTACATTTTATGTACCCAAAAATATAGAAGAGAGAGCATTTTTGTGTGTTTATTTTCCTACATGATTACTTTCAAGAAAAATATTAATTCTGTAACTTAAAAATAATATGGTAGAGGAGCCTTTGTTTATTTCTTTGAGATATATAATTTTTAAAAAATCAAAAAAGAAATGCATAAAGGAAATATTATAGAAATAATATTTAAAAGTTGACATTGAATTTATGTTGGTGCTTCATAGATACAATTTATTCACATATATATCCAAAGTCATACATTTTATTGACTTTACCCAGTAGGAGGAGACACACTTTAAAATGGTGAATTGCTCTCAGAGCTACATAATTGACACTCTGGTACACTCTTCTTGAAAAAAATGGGACAGAAGCAAGATCTCACTAGCTGTAGATCAGGAGACACTGTCCTCATGATTAACGCCATGAGCGAGGAAGAACAGGTGTCCTAACACTTGGCCAGAGACAGGCAGAGACCAGAAGACAGTGGAGAAAAGCCTTTTCAAGAAGGTTCTGGGAAGAGATTTTTAAAGGATAAGGTCATAGGTAAACCAATAAACTGCTTTTTATATCCTCAATGATGACCAGCAGACATATGATTAATAATAATAATAATAATAATTTATAATTAAGTTGATAATTATTACTAGTGATAACAAGGCTTCAGTAGGAATCAGGCACCTTGCAGTATACTTGAGTATACTAAATTAACAAATCTTATATTAATTTTTTGCAGTCTCATAGACAATTAAATTGAATTTTAAAATTTTATCCTCTTGACAACCCCATCAAGCGGTTACTAATACAAGTAGTCGCATTTTTTCAGATGACCCAACTCAGACAGTAAAAGATGAGAGACATCAAGTTACACACTTTGCATTTTAACCATGTGACTTCACTTCAGGGAGGCTGTCTCTAGAGCTGGTGTTCTAAATTAGACGGCAGCCTAACAAAATCACTTTTAAGACACATACCACTGGACCCTAAATCCTAACTATCTAACTCCATAAGTAGAAGCCAGGCATTTTTAATTTTGAGATAATCTCAGACAATGTTTATGCTGTTGATCTGGGGTTTCACCTCAAGACTAAAGAACCAAATCACAGCTCCAAACTCTTCTTGGAAATTGACTTGTCATTTGAAGAACTGTACGTCAATCTTTGTAAAATGTAAAGAAAAAAACAAACTTTATTCTGAGTTTCTTTAAGAATTAAATAACTGGCATATTATAAACACTAAGGAGATCTTACTATGGGTGAGTAGACTTACAAAAATAATTTTTAATTAGAATAATTGTTTTTAAAAGACTAGAGAAGTGGAAACAGTCCTGCCATAAAACAGCATTATTTTTTTTTAATTGTGAGTAATGCTAACAGGTTTTTCCTGTAACCTTGTGTAAGAAACACAACCTTGGTTTGACCTCAGGTTATTTTTTTCTATCCTGTAAATAAGAAAAAATTATATCATTTACCACAACACAGGAAGGTTGAAAAAAGTGACTTGTAAAATCATTTTATAGCACTTTGTGAAAATAATGAAGTGTATAAAAGGTAATAATATATTTCACCTTCCACAAAGAACATTGTAAAATCCTAATACCTCAGCTGGTTTATTGCTGTAACTAAAGTGCTAAAAGTAGAGACAATATTTTTTTATTGAAAAAAAAACCAACAGTACTTAGCTTGCTTTATCTTTTAATGTATCATTAATAACATTTATAATGGTCTAACTAAATGTCTGAAAAAATTTATATAGATGCTCTTTATTTTTAAACCGACTCATTATATAATAAACATTTTAGGGGTTTAAAAACTCTCAAAATTAATATCCAGATAAACCACATATGCAAAATGACAAGAGTAAAAGTAAAATTATGAATTGTTTTTGAAACTTGAAATAGCCCTCTAAATTTTTGAGAAAATGAACTTTTCAAGATTAGTGATCCTTTGCTATTATTTCTTTCTAAGCAATGAAGATTAGCCACATGAACAGACTTATCTTTCAGCAACCAGAGCATTAGGGAACACGTGTTTCCAGAGAAAAGAAAGTTGATCCACTGGGGGCCATTTGGAAGTGGTGGTTTAGGAGGTGAGGTGTCAAAAGTTGTGAATTTTAATCCCTCTCAAACACCAACCACCCTATGCTACTGACTTGTGTGGCCTCAGGCAAGTGAATTGTTTCTCTTGGCATTTAAGTGAATTCTTAGGAAAAAATGGATAAAGTTACATTAGCCTAGTCCAAATAACCAAGTTTATAATTATTGTTAATCTGTATCAGTGAAATTATTCCTAACTCTTAGGAAACACAAAAATGTTCTCTTCCATTATAACCTTTTGAAAACCTTAAAAACATGCTTGTGATGCAATGGAATTGTAATTCCTCAAAACAAAATGCTATCACATCAGTTTATCAGCTATTTTTTGTCCTAAATTTAAATTCTTGATCATCTCAGAAATCTTCCCTTGTACTTCATTTGTCCCTATCATTTATTTATCTGAAGTTCTTTTATTTAAGTAAAAATAAGTCAAATATTAAATAGGAATAAACCAGTAATTACCTCTGTGTCATTTGGACATACCGGAAGACTTCATAAATATTTTTATTTTATGCTATTTTATCTTAAGAAGTGTTGAGAATTGAACCCAAGCAAAGCAACCTCTCTACCACTGAATTACACCTGGTCTCAACATTACTTTAAAAAAGAATGAATGGTTCATGATATGTATATATAATGTACCAATAAAGATTTGAATTAAAAAAAAAAACCTGGTTAAACAATAATAGATTACTGTCTAGCTTTTCCCTTTAATATACCTCCCTCCAACAGTCTTTCCAGGACTTCTGATGCACATTTAGATACATTCTTTCTTGCTATTTATTCCTATTTTTTTCTAGGATAAATAAGTCTGAGACTTGTAATTGTCAGTCTGTAAGTGCAAAAAAAAGAAAAAGAAAAAAAATAACCCTTTCTCTTTAAAATGAGACTTGAATTCCAGATTGAATAAATCAAGTTTTCTGCCTGGGAGAGTAACATCTGAATTAGCCACAGTGTGAAATAACCAAGGATAATTAATTATATGCTTTGAGGCCACCCCATTCATTTCTTATTCAAGTACATAGACATCTTTTTAAAATGGAGTTACAAAGAAAATCACATTGCTGTTCACTATCTTTAATTTCTTGAAGTTTCTATTATTATTTACTATAATATTTACACTCTTGGCACTCATTGATTCTATTCACCTCTTGGTGCATATTACATTATGTTTCCTTTCTATTTTTGCCAGAAAAATGTCTAAATATTTTTCAACCAGTTTGCTTCTGTTGAGCAAATTGTCTTAAAATCTCTAAAGAGAAATTGGACCCAAGCAAATCACAGGAGGAATTATGAGGAACATTAATTAATTTTATTTTTTAAAATGAAGTCTAATTTTGAATCTTTTACAAAGGGCATTAGCTACCAAAGATTTTATCTATTCATGGTTAGATAGGTGGCTCTTTCTGAAGAAAAATGTGTCAGAACACATTGAAATGGATGTTGTTAATATTACCTTGCACTTAGTAAGTGATAGTGTTTTGTCTTGAAAATTTATTTTACTCTTATTTATCTTTTAGTTAATTCATTTTAATGATTACCTTTAAATATAGTCATTTGTCTATTGTGAGAACAGTAGCAAAATTTTTAAAAATTAAAGAAATACATAAAATAAGAAATACTAAGAAAGAATAAAAATTACCGGTCAGGACTGAATATGCTAGTTCTTTAAATAACACAAAGTTGTGTGAAGAATAAGTAATAATTCAGATGAGTTTGCATATAAAAATAGAGACATTGATTTCAAAGCTGACATCCCTAATGTAATCAGAACTTTATAAATTCTGCTAATCTGAAGATAAATTCAGCTGACTGAGAACTAAGCTAGCTTCATTAAAACAATAATGTGACTATGAAACAGTGAATACCCTCAGTGAACATGGCTTCCCTGTCATCCTGCAGCTAC
Source organism: Petromus typicus (assembly GCA_004026965.1). NCBI lineage: Eukaryota > Metazoa > Chordata > Mammalia > Rodentia > Petromuridae > Petromus > Petromus typicus. The sequence continues at coordinate 20,996 of PVIR01024792.1, read as the reverse complement.
TAATGTATGGGACTGTATGAAGCTAGTAAAAACCAATTACTTTACTTAGTCATTGTGTGTCCTATTTAAGTAACTTAAATTTCATTTCCTAGTTTCTTTATCTGTTAAGTGGATTTAATAAAAGTACTTATTGCGTATCATTTCTAATAGAGTTATCACCTCATAAATGTGCATATGAAAGCTAATATTTGAAAGTTGATGATGACTATATCTCATTATTTGACAAGAGATTCTCCATTTTTCCAAAAGCAGCTCTGAAAAATTTGTAGACAAATTTCATTGCATGTTTCATTTACTACAATTCTGATGTTTGCCATGCCTTTACATTAGAAAAAGATGATAGGAACAAAAATTAAATTTCATTAAGAATCTGTGAGATAGATTCTCCAGTATAGCTAAATAGCTGTTCATTTTATCTCAATTACTGTGTTAATGTTCTCGTCACTGGAAGCAGTACCTGACATCAGCACAGTAAAGGATGAAGTGAAGTTTAATTTTCCCCATGGTTTCACAGGTTTTTCAGTGCAAGGTTGGCTCAAGTTGAGGCAGAAACATCACAGTGGAAGGGTTTGGCAGAGCAAAGATACTTAAGTCTTGGCGTCTGGGATACAAATCAAAAGGACAGTACAAAAAAGGAAGGAGCAAGAGAGCAGGCGCAGACCGCAAGGCCACACAGCCACACCCACAACTCTGGTCCTGTCTACCACAATTAAGAAACGATGTGCTAAAAAATATTTAAAGTCCTGAATAATGTCTATAATCTAAAAATCATTAAGAACCATAAAAGTTACTTTCCATTTCATTCATGTTCTCAGTGGCTCTTTGGAGATTAATATGAAATCACGTACTATGTCCATACCGTTATTTTAAATTACAAGGTGGAGGAGTCATATTTGCTATATAGTACTTCAATTGCAATTTTATTCATTGATTCAATAATTATTTCATGAGAGCCTAGTGTTTGTGAAGGATGCATGCTTTGGGGATGTCACAGTAAATGATACATATGCAAAATACTTCTGTTCTGCCAATGTGACTTGTCATTGATATTATCACATTTATTTCAGAAATTATTTAACTTTGTAAATTCCAGTAAACAAATCATTTGTGCAGATGAATGATTATAGTTCAAGAGAATTTTCAGTAAAGGGAATTCATCCAATTCAGAAACATAAATAATGATTAAATTAAGACTAAAAGCTTAGTAGGACTTCATTAAGTTATGAAGAGAGGAGAGATAAGGGGGGACTAACAGTGCTAAACAGGGATCTGTGTTCTCATGAGGTTGGAAATCAAACCACAAAGTATTACATTGTCGCTCTGAAATTCAATAAAATTTCCTCTTCTGGGTTGCAATTTGTTTGGAAGATATGCTCCTTTATTTCTTCCACACACCCCTCCACCAAAAAATGGAAATATCTATCCTATGCCTATCCCATACTACATTTGGTTCATTTTGAATTAATGTTAAAATACTTAGGGAAGATTTGGGACACATAGGTGATTGGTGAATCAATTAAGATGTTTGGGATGGAGGAGAAGGCCATACAAACAGGATATATTGAATTTAGAGCCCAATGACAAACTCTACTAGGCTGAATAATGTTCCACCTTAAAATTCATATCAAATTGAACTTTATGGTGTAATCTCATTTTGAAATAGATCCTTTTCTTTATTTGGACATAGATTCTCTTTGAAATCAAAGTTTTAAGGTCATACTGAAGTAATCAGCCTCTCAATCTGTTAAATCTTTTTTTAAAAAATTAGTCATATGAGGCAAGGATGGTCACACAAACCTGTGACTCTAGCACTCAAAAGACTAAAGCAGATGAATCTCCATGAGTTATTGGCCTGCTTGGCTCTCATAATGAGTTCAAGGCCAACTTGATTTGCTTAGCAAGATATTGTGACAAAGGACCTAATTAAACAAACAAGCTAATAAACAAATGAATACATAAATCATAGAAATATATACACATTGGAAGAAAGAACTCATCAACTCTGAGGCCAAAATGACAGTGTTATCGCCACCAAACAAGAGGCCCTTGGTGCAGGAAGCTGCCAGCAATCTAAGAAGCATGGAAGTGGTTAGGTGGGGTTCTTCCTTGAGGAAGTTGATGGTGCCAATCTTTGATTTTAGACTTCTAGGCTCCAAACTATAAAAACAATTTCCATTTTTTAAGCCACCCAAGTTATAGTAATTTGTTTCAGTAGCTCTAGGAAACAAACAGCTTCTTGTCACACTCGGCATTTTGGTTGGCGTCAGTATAGATATTGATGAGAGAGTTCTGTAAGGGTGTTAAAATAATTTGCCTCATTAGGTAAGTATAATATAAATAGGACACTTTCTTTGAGAGTTAGGTATAGTGTTCTTGGGTTCTTTCCAGGGGAGAATTAAAATTGTGGCTTTCACAGGTTGCATTTTTAAAGTTATGTTTGAGTGTATACGTTCAATATAGTAAATAAATTAGCTACAATATATCCTTGGTTTGTGAATGTTAGAGTTGCAAACTTTCACAGAAAACAGACTTTCATTTCACATCACAAACTTTCATAGGTGCAAACAAATCGTGGAAGTAGCTCAGGTGTCTGACAGACATGGTCCTGGTTGTACTGATGTGTGCTCTCTACCCAGTGCATCAGTGGATGCTATTGGGGTGCCTATGTGTGAATATGTGCATGTGCACATTTGAATTTTTAAATGCTTTTCACATTGTCTGTTTATGTCAAAGATATAGAAAACTCACTTTGTTGGATTCATGAATGAGTCTGATTTATGAAATGGATGGAACTTGTTAATAAACTGGGAACTTATTGTAATATCAATATTTTATTGACAATGGAACATTAAATCAATGTGCTTAAATGTGTGTAGGTTGTCATGTGTTTGATACTTAAAGGCAATGTAACACTTTAAATAACATCTTGTAAATATTAAAGTGAATGAAAATGACTTTCAAATAATAATATAACTAAACCAAAATGAGTTATGACCCGTTACTTGTCACTACTTATTGCTATTATTATTTCTGAGTATATGAATTTACTCTAATAGCATCTAAAATTAATTTTGTTAAACATCTGTTTATTTACTTTCTACACCTCTCCCATACAAGTCCCACCATTGGTACCAGACTGCAGTGGTAAATTAAAGAGAATTGTCAGCGTCTCTTTCACAGGGAAAAGACATAATTTATACATTCTAAGAATACAGCTAAGGTAGTAAGCTCTCTACAGAGTAGAGACATGGAGAACAGGTGACAGAACACTTCTAATGGAAAAGTCAGGGAACAGCTCTTCTTGCAGATGGGTTTTAATTAAGAGTTAAGCAATATAACATACCAAAGGTATAATGTACAATGCAGGGAATCAGTATTCAGCTGAAAACAACATTGTAAGTATAAAAATCATGTAAATTATGAATTATTTTTACAAACACACAAAACAAAATGTATTAAATAGAAAATTAATTAAACTTTAGTATTTAGAAATAAAATTAATATTTCAACTATTAATGTAAGATCATCTGTAGAAGATTTCAATTTTCAGACAAAAATATCATTGTAGCTTCTTTAAGACTAAATGTCATGGAAAACGCTGTACCTGGTCTCTATCACCACCTTATCACCCACCAGTAACCCGTAGTGACAATTAAATGGTATGGTAGAAAGAGCAAATGCAAAGTCTGCCAGTACTCTTTGTTGAAATGCAGCTCCTCCATGGAAGGAAATGTGCAGAGAATAGATGGCAGCAGGACTCAGGAACACCTATGATGTATTGGGCAATAGCAAGACAGAGTCAAAGACTTCAGAGAAAAATGCTGTAGATGCTTGAAGACTTCTAAATGGGAACAACGGGAAGTAACAGCCTTTCATGAATCACCCTGGTGTGGAAGTCAGCACAGAGGGAGATTTTGAGTGTTTGCAAAATGAAAAGGCACAAAGAAAGTCATAATATGTTCGTTCTGTCAATAGTGTTCTCAGAAGTAAGCAAAAAAAAAAAAAAAAAAAATTCCTGTTCCTTGTTAGAGCTTTAAGTCAATTGTATAATGCTTCTATAGAGCAAAGGGAAAAGATCAACAAAAGGAAAAGGTAATCTATGCACTGAAAGTGAAAGTTGCAGATTGCACAACTGACAAGGGATTAATACCTGAAATTTATAAAGAACTCTTACAGCTTACAAAATATCCAATAGATCTCACAGTAAACCTAAAACAAAGGACCTCATATAAATTTCTTCCTGTATAGAAACCTACTAACCTCAATCAACGAAAACATTTTATGTTGTAAACACGAATATAGAAGAATAGTATCAACAGGAATGAAAATGGGAAATGACGATTCAGGGGTGCAGGAAGGGAAGTGGGCAGGAAGCAGAAAGAGACTAAAAGAAAAAAGCTGTTATGTACACATACCTATTCTTCAAGGAGAACATAAACAGCATGTACTGTACACATGCACTAATAAAAGAAAAAAATAGTAAACATATGAAAATATGCTCAATATCATTAGACATTAAGGAAATGCAAATTAAAACTACTAAGAGATACTGCTTGTATTTATATTATTAGTATTATATATTACCCTAAAAGAGAGAAATAATAAACATTTATGGGGATATAAATGGAAATAGAGACTCTTAAGATACCAATATACGATTTATTTTGCCTCACGTTTCTGTATCTATTTGTAGATCCATTACTGTTGTTCATTTTTATATGAATTATTTGAAAATAGTTTTCATGTATGATGAAAATTCAAACTGATATCCAAAAATTATTTTTATCAACACGTTATTGCACTCAAATAAAACAGCATTGGTTCCATATCATCATAATATAAACAATATAGATTTCTCTAATTTTTAGAAATATTTTAAAGGTATTTTTAAGTCAAAAGTCCAATCAAAATAAAAATTGTTAATTACTGCACTCCTCTCCTCTATTCTTAATAAATGTATGTAATTCCTAACTTTCCTTTTTTTTGTTAACGTATTGAATAGCTGCAGATTTGTCAACTCTCCATTTAGGTGAGTTTTTCTGATAATTTTTCATAGTTACATTTCAATTGGTTATTCCTAAAAAAGTTTAAATTAAGGAATGAGTTGAATAGATAGTGTTCACTAGATTCTTTTTTGTGTAAAACAATTATTAATTTCATTTTAAACATATCTGTGGCATGATACTTAATGTCCATGTGAATATTTAGTAACTACTCATATATTTTTATTGGTCCTTAAGAAAATTCACAGCCTTAGGTGAATCTCTAATTTGCTCCTCTTTCTTTCTGTAAAATAATTTTAAAGTTAACTTTTTTGAAAGAAAAGGCAACTGATCTCCTTTCCCTAGACAAACAAATCTTTCTAATATAAATCTGTAGACTCTTTAAAGATCAAGCTACATGTGTTCAGAGTGACCAAGGGAATGGGGGAATGCTCTAAAGATGAAAGGCAGCTCTGAGCTAGGAATAGTTCTGAGAACTTTCATTCTTTTATTTTAAAAGAAAGTGTAACATTGAAACGGGGAGGAGGGCATAGGGTGAGTGTGAAATGTGTATATCTTTAAATCTCATAAATTCATTCTTTACAAAGAAAAATTTGAGTTCTTCAAATATAAATGTATTATATGTATTGTATCTATTTTAGTCATGTACTTGAGGGATTTTATCCTTAAAGTAAGGTATAGTTGGTCACTGAGAAAAGAAAAAAAAAAAAAAGGACAAAATAGTATAGCACATAATTTACAGTTATTAACAGGGAAAACTTTCCTGTTTTTCAAATGTAAGGCTATAACTCCTGCTGGGATCAGAAGTATCATTTGCAGAAGTCTTTTAACCAGTGTTTCACCTCTCCACTTGTCAATGCATAAATCTTTTTCTATTGCTTGAAATAATGAGACGACATCTGGCAATGAGGGATGACTAAGTTAGAAGAAGGGGGAGAAGAAAAGTAACTTTGAAGTAAATCAGCTAAAGGAGCTGAATTCAATCAAGTGTTTACTGAAACTATTGCAGTCATGTATTAATTACATCAAATTAGCATATGGCCTAAATATATCTTTAAGATTCATATATATCAGTAGGATAGTCTTAATGATGAATGATAAACTTGCTGTGGACAGTATTACAGTAATTACATTATAATAGATATACTTTGTTGTTGACATCTATTTAAGGAAGAAGCTGGAAAATTTGAAAAAAATATTAATGGACAAACTAGCTAATATTTACTAAATATTAAAATATTTGTATAGTAACCAAATACATCCAAATGTTGAAAGTGTAGCCAGTAAATAGTATACGGATTATTGTAGGTAAATGCATTTTACATATGTATGCCATAAGAAGATTTTTTTCTAATAAAAATAGCCAAAAATATAAATTGTTCTCTCATATTCTGGAGTCTGCTCTAGCATAATATATATTTAAATACTGTCCAAACCAGTCATGGAATTCAATATTTCTCAGAGAATTCAATGAGACATTAATTATCATTGTTCTTGGCAAGCATACGTGGAAATTTGAAAATGGTTTGTTGTATGAGAAATATATGGAATCACATTTACTTTACAAATATTTCATATTTCTTTTAAAAGAAATGTACCTATAACTATGACATATTTCCCTCCATGCTTTATTTTTCCTGAGTAGATTCATAGAAAAAAGACTCATAATTCGTACTTTTCTTTCTTAGACTGTATATGCCAGAAGTATTTTATCACTGTGTATTCTAAAAAATAAAAAAATAAAAATACAACCATGAATGATATATAATACAATTAAAAGAGAGTTATTCTGAGGAACTTCGGATACAATAAACTGACTCATCACATATTTTTATTAAATTGAATGATTATTATAGAGTTTTTCATTTTGTATACTTTTAGCCACCTATACTTTCTGGTAACATAACTGAATATAAAGCAAAATATGCTAATGGATCAACTTAATTTTTTGTGTGACAAATTACCAAAAATGAAGTCATTGTAAATATTAAAATTTAATGGTATTTGGATGATAACTGAAATTGTAAATGAAATCCAAAGTGTATAATAAATATTGTGAAATAGGAAGATATTCTTCAAAAAGGAGGGTGATGCAGGGGAAAAGGGTGATCCAGGGAAAGTAAAGAAGGGAATAAAATATTTGAAGGTAAAGAGAAAAATTATAAGCTAATCTTTTTTACATAGGGATAGCTCAGGAGCTGGAGGGAAGGCTGGGACATGAGAAAAATAAGAGTCAAGATATATCACGAACAGCTACAAATTCTCAATGATGAATATGGTCATAATGTATACTTAAAATGTATCAATAAATTCAATTTAAAAATGAATAAATTTTGTAATCCTGTCACAGTTGAATGAGTATAGGTTCAGTCATCTGACTGTTGCACCTTAATCAGTTGCTCACTTTCTTAATGTCATCATCAATAAATTACTTAATATTTCTGAGTTATGTTTTCTAGACTGATTAATTTGATAAATCCTCAAGTTCAGTTATTATGAAAAGTATATCTAACATATGATATGCCTTAATACATTTGATATATTTTCTCACATATTTTTAGTGTTTTTTATGGTAAATTAATTTTTCCCTGAATTGTTACTGTGATTGAAACATTCATCATTTTCTATAAGTTATATAAATCACCCTCATTAAAGAAATAATATATTCCAGTGATTTAAAAATGTCCCATGAAGATATTTTTCCACTGGTTGTGATTTAAAATGATTTATTTAATCTTTATCTTGTTTTACTCTTCCTACCTTAGTCTTGGAAGCTCCGACTTCAACAAAACAGCAATTTGGCAAGAGTGCTTTCCAGACATTTATTATTGAACTTCTCAAGACTTCTAAAATTTCAAGAGCAAAATCATTGTAAGTGATTAGAGATGAACCACTGAAAAGATATGGTAGGAATTTTTCTTTATCTAAAAGCCATTTCAAGAATAATTTAATAGAAAAAGGCTCAATAATTGGCATGTGATGATATAGATTTGAACCTGTTAAGCATATTCTCGTGTAGTTTGTAAAACCACTTTGACAAACTCTTTAAAATCTGCAGTTTGTCTTAAGTGCCTGTGGTTGTTCCTGTCTTCAGGTTATATGTCACTGGATTCATTCAACCTTGGACTGAAAAATATTTAACAAAACAAAAAAATTACACCTTTCTGAATATATAAACTTTTAAAATTTCCTTTAGTTTCTGAGGAATACAATATAAGAACTCTTTATATTGCATTTGCATTGTATTGGGCATTGTAGGTAATCTAGATGTGATTTAAAATATCCAGACTAACGTGTACAGGTTATATATGAATACTACATTATATATACTACATACAAGGACCTGAGCATGTGTGGATGGAGGTACCCAGTAGGATCATAGAAACATCCTTTGCATGTCCCTATACATTACCCCATAAGGTCAGTGTGAGAGATTAGTAGGAATAAAAACAGAAAAAAATCCATGTACTAGAAGATAGTCTTAAGTAGTATGACTAGAACAATAAATTAGGAAAATTAATCTTGTAATTCTTCATAGAGTAGTGGTTGATAGGGAAATACAAGAGAGAGAAGAAACATAGTAATGCTTTGGTGTTACATGGGTGAAATCTTGAAACAGTATGGAAGTTATGCAGAAAGGCTATTACATATGGTGGAAAGAAGTAACTGAGTAAACCTATGAGGGCAAATAAAAACAATTTTGCAGGCCCAATCAAGAATATACATGCTTCTTTTAACAACCAAAAGCAGACCAGAAAAGTTGATTTAATATGAAGGATGTGGACTTTGGTTTTGGATAAAATCAGAAAAATTTCTTAGTTTTAAAACAAAAGTGGCTCTCCCTATTTAAAAATGCACACTAGAAATACAGAATTTCTAATAAAAGAGTTAAATAACTGAAAAGATTTAGGTGAAGAGGTCCAGGATCCCAGTGTTCCTGGGTTGGAAGTTAGTGATCCTTATCATGCAACTCTCACTGATAAAAGCTATTGGCTATAGCCTTTGTGTTGTATATTAGTTTATCCAGTGTGTCTATCAGAGTAGTCTTGGGAATGATAAATGTTGCATTATTTTCAAACAACGAATTGAAAAAAAATTGTGTAGAAAAGCATGATTTTTCTTTAAATTTCACAACAGACATTTTTTCACAATACACAGGAATGGCAAAAAGCCATAGTTTAAGTTAAAGTAAACAGTATCTGTATCTGCACAAATAAACAGAAGCTAAGAGTCTGAAAGAAACTATACTGGCAACAGAGCATTATACCTGGTCAAAAATAGAAATTAATAGTTCAATACTTGAAACAATTAAAATTCAATGAGCACCAAGAAAAAAAAAAAACTAACATGCTGATTTTAGTCAGTCTCAGAAGCACTCATACCTTAAATATTTCTAAAAGACACAAAAATCTGTGTCTTAGAAAATAAATGAAAAAAAATAAAACTAATTAAAGAATTGACCTCCATTGCAAAGGCAGTAAGGATATGAACAATAAACTTACTCTTAATATTCTGCACTGCTCAAAATGGAATTGGTTATTTCTACTAGCAACTAATTATGAAGAATTAATTACTTTCTTGAAGCAAATCTAACTCAAAGATACTGAGAAAAATAGATTGCAACTAGAATTTTGGTGTGTGAGGAAATTTTTGTCACATGAGTTAAAGAATAGAAAAACAGGTGTTTATTTGATATCAAATAGTTTTTTTCAGAATAATTCAATACAGATTGCATATTATTGGTTTCTTATTCTTTTCTTTAAAGTCCAAGAAATTTCTATAAAAGTCAAGATAAAAACTCAGATTTGTGCAGTCATCCGAAGGGTATTCTGGAAAAATAATATATTTATTTACGGTATAATTCCAGGGATTTTTATAACCAGTTTAGTACCAGCCCCTAATGATAAAACCTCAGGGGTTGCTGCAGAACAGAAAATGAACTTGAGGTGAATATCACATTGTTGAGTCCCTACAACAATGTATCCCAAAACATAAACTACCCTTTGTAACTTCAGACATGTGAAGTTACACACATCTTCATATGCTTATGTCAGATAAGATACTGATATTTAATAAAAAACGCATTCCATTTACAAAACACATGTTAAAGGCTTTAGTCCACTTCCAAAGATCTGAATAGAAATAAAAATAGTGATAGGTTACTTACAAATATAAATCCATATAAACCTAAATTGAGATTATTAGAAAAGAACCAAGTGTAATGAGTCACTCAACTGAGGAAAGGTAGATTTCCTGCAATATGTCTAGACATTAATCAACAGTGAGAGAGAAAGAAAAAGAAGGAGGGAGGGAGGGACTAGGAGAGGAAGGGGAACAGAAAGGAAAAAAGAGAGAGAGAAGAAGGGAGGGGAGGAGAGAAGGGAGGAGAGGAGAGGACAGGAGGAGAGGTATGGAAAGGAGGAGACAGGAGGTGAGAGGAGAGAAAAACTGAGAAAGGGGATAAAAAGAGTATCGACCAGGGACAAAGCTCAGTGGCATTGTGCCTGCTTGGCAAGCCCACAGTCTTGGTTTCATTTTTGTGACCAGAAAAAGATAGGGAGCATTGGTTTAGTAACTTGGATGTTCCATTCCCTCGAAAACCAAAATCATTACTACTGTCATATAATACCACAAGCAAAAGTGAGCAGAAGTTTCATGGTGGAAAAATGAAAACAGCAGATGTTGCAATTTATTTCAAGAAATGAAGATAGCTTCATTAACAAAGATTGAGATAATAAGAAAACTTCTAAAGAACCTCAGGAAGATAATTGGCAGTGTATCTTAGTTGAGGTTTAATTGGGAAGATGTACTCAAATTTATTAAGAAGAAGCATGTATAAAAAGTTTAAAATGTGGAACATAAATAGTAGACAGAATATACTACCAAATGCAACTGAATATTGCTCTAAGCATCTGTATTCTCTTGGCGCTTATGTTAGCACAATTGGCCATAAGAAGCCTTCAGCTTCTTATTTGTATCTATGATGCAAGTTAAGATCACAATCTCCATTTAAATTTTGTCTTTTAAACAGCTATAGTTTCACATTTCATTTACTTTGCTCTGGCTTTGTTATGGTTTGCTTTCATCAAAAATCATGTAGAAATTGAATTGTCATTGTAATAGTATGGGAGGAGTTAAAATCTTTCAAATGTGTTTGGGTCATGGAATTTCTTCCCTTATGAGGAGGCTAATGTAATTCCTTTGAGAGTTGGTTATGCCAAAATGGGTTATTTAAAACTCTAACACCTTTTGTGCTTTTTTTTTTTTTTTTTTTTTTTGAATGCACCGATTACCCTTTTGCTTTCTACCAGGGTATGTTAAACCAGGACGACAAATAACTCACGCCATGTCTCCAACTTTCTAGCTTCTAGGAACATAAGAAAAGTGAATCTCATTTCATTATAAATTATTCATCTCTAACAATTTGTTATAGCAACAGAAAATGGAGTCACTATGTTTAGTATTTAAATTTGGATTTCCTATAATTACTATCACTATGAAAAATCCAAACCTGAATCTCTCACTTTTTTATATTCTTGTTTTCTGTTTACATTTTCTATTTCTTCTTACTGAAAAACTGGGTAACTTTAACTTCTCTCTTCCTTAAGTGATCTACCTCCATGAATATGATGTTCTATGTATTTTAGGCTCTTCCATTGTTTCTGTAGTTTTACAAATTTAGTTTAGATAAGAATACTATCATTTCTTTAATTACAAACTATTCTAGCTTTCAATTTTGTTTTTAACTTTCCTTTCAACATATATATGTACATATATACTTACATATGTATGTATGTATATATGTGTATATGTATATGTAAATATTGGAATTTCACTTATATACATATATATACACACAAATATACATACATACATACTTACATATATATAACTAGTTTGTTTTAAAAACAATTGAAGTTAATCTTCAAGCACCTCATTTGCTCCAGAAAGAAGATTTTCAGAGAAATTTAAATAATGCTCTTAGGTGACATAAAATTCTGCATTACATATAGTTGGCCTAAATCTCTAGTAGACTTTTTGTTCTAGAACTCAAAATTTGTGTTTCAGCAATACAAAGTGTTTTCCACATTTGTTTGTATTGTTGTTAACATCTAAAATTTGACATTAGATTGTCTTATTTAAAAATCCTTTATGCAAAATCACTTTTTAAATGTTTAATTATTTCCTGTTAGCTTTTCAAGCTTCATATTTAGAGTATCTTAACTTCAAAACTGTTTTCCATCACCTCTCTTGAATAAGCTTATATTTTCAATAAGTGGTGACTTTATATCTGTACAGTTCCTTCTTGAGAAATATTTTTTCTTTTACTTTTTTTAAAAAATTGAATTTACATTTTATATATATATTATGATCACATTCAACATTGAGTGTTTGTATCTGTACATGACACATCTTGATAACGTTTTAAAAATCTTCTTATTTATCTTCTACTGTGAGAAACCAAGTAACAGGGAAAATCTTATGTTAAGCACTGATAAGAGCCAGCAAAAATTCCTAGAACCACTTTAGTTTAAGGTTATCAAGGTAATCTGCTCTCCAAAGAACATTCAAGTAGTTACTTTCTGCTGATTTCAAAGATAATGAAAGGCAAAAAGAGTTGGAAGGAGGGTGAAGGGGGTGAAGAGGGATGAATACACAAAACAATCTAGACGTGCTATGTACATGCACCAACTCATTGTGAATGTAATCACTGCACACTGCTCACATATACTAATAAAATAAATATTTAATACAAGGTAAAAGTCAAATTGCACAATACATTTAAACAACTTTAAAGTTAGCAATGAGTATTTAAGGAAGCTCAAATACTTCTTATCATAACTCAAATTTTTAGCTGCTATTCATTTTTTCCTCAAAGAAAAGTGACAGAATGTACACACGGTACCTAATATAAACTGCAGCATAGCAACTGTCATTGCCCACACTTAAAATAAGGGAATTGTGTTGCCTAAGAAGTGATGGAAAACTACATCAAGAGCACACAAGGCCTTTAACAAAATTTAGTCAGAGAGTAAGAACTAAGCTGAAGAGAGAGGAAGTCTGGGCTGGGGGTATAGCTCAGTGGTTCCGGTGCCTGTCTTGCAAGCGCAAGGACCCGGGTTCGATACCTGGTAACCACATACTGGGCGTATACCATACTGGGCCCATACCATACTGGGCGTGGAGACTCACCCCAGTAGCAACCAGTACCACATACCACAGTGCCCGGCGTGGTGGCTCACGCCTGTAATCCCAGCACTTGGGAGGCAGAGGCACGAGGATTGCTGTGATGTGAGTTTGAGGCTGAGCTCAGGGCCAGCCTGAACCACAAAGCGAGACCCTGTCTCAAAAAAACCTTAAAAAAAAAAAAAAAAAGAGAGAGAGAGAGAGAGGAAGTCTGGGGTAAGTAGACAGACATGTCTAACAGAAGATTATGGTACAGAGATCTATGTCCTGTATCCCGCTATACTGATATTGAAGCCATCTAGCGCACCTATCCAAGGAGGGTCTGTGGGCCATCAAAAGTCAACAGACATCTGTATGTTTGGTTCAGCAGGCCCTCCCTCAGCCCAGAGGCCCTGCTAAGTGAGAGGGAGAGGGAGAGAAAGAGAGAGAGAGAGAGAGAGAGAGAGAAAGAGAGAGAGAGAGAGAAAGAAAGAGAGAGAGAGAGAGAGTGAAAGACAAACAGAGAGACATAGACAGAGAGAGAGCTCTGTCAGATCCCTCTTGGGTCTCGGAATCCACTTCCCTCCTCCTTTATCTACCTGAGCTGTTCTATTCCAGTTTCAGAATAGCAAATTACAAAGAGACTCTTTCTTTGCTGCCTACCATTTCATTATCTTCCCGGAAACCCTCTATATCATTTCATCTCCCAAAGAAATAGCTTTTTAGATTTCAAAATTTAATTAGAAAATACAAAATTTCAAATTCATTTTTTTTTCTGAAATTAAAGTATATTAAATTTCACAAAATTTAATGAATGGTGATGGATTATTTTATGAAATGAAAAGAAATCTTTTCATAATCCCGAATATCTAAAATACTATATCTACCATCATGAAAAAATATGAATATTGGAATTTAATTACTGTTCTGAAAGTGTGGTCTTTCATAATCACATTGAAAATTCAAAATTGTATAGTTGATAATGCAAAAGATAGCAAAATTAGAACAAAACATCATGCTAAAAATATAAATTCCTGTTTTGAGGAGTTTCCCTGTAAAGAGTTAGCATTTCTACGGTTTAAATTGAGCATACCAGAGTTACACAACATGTGCAAAAGGATGAGATATTGCAATTTCACTTATAGATGTTTGTCAGTACTCAGTTCGGGTCTAATTTATTCTCCTGAGAGTCCATAGTAGTTTTCTATATAATCTTGGAGATTGGGAGATTGTAAGTATCTTTATTCTGTTCTTGTGTTTAATTTGAAGACAAGTGAAAAGCTGTCCTTGTACAGTTTGACCCACTGTGTTCCAGGCTGTTTAACTTGAAACCAAACGCATTTCACCAGCCACGGTTAGCTCTCCAGAACAATAGTTGCCAGCTGGATTACCAGTCCTCTGAGGTACATGGGTACCCCATCAAGTCCAGACGATCCCATGACACAGATTTAATTCACACTTCAGAGGAGGTGTCACAGATTAATCTTGTGCATGGCAGTGGGATTGTCACAATTATGGTTTTTATATTTGTTCAGTCCTACCAGAGACATCAGTATAAAGGACTATTTAATTTCATGTTTTCCTTTTATAAAAGCCAAGTGTAAATAACCTCTTCAGTGATGCATAATGTTATCTTTCATATTTATAACAGCAACATATCTCACAATATATAAAGCGGTTTTGTAAGTGTTGATTAACATACATATGTGAAAATAACATAGGATTAAGTTAATATAACTGACCCTGGAAATTCTTTAACAGAAAAATAAAGGCTTGTTATATATCTGACTCTTGTACTCTTGCCTTCTTAATTATTCTTCAGACAATATTCTTCTACAGATTTTGAAATTGTAAAGTATATTAGCATGTATCCTATCAATATAATCTATTCTATTATTATGATAATATTATATTATGATTATGATTATATAATCATATTATATATGATTATATATTATGATTAAATCTATATCTTAAGGATACAAATTATTTAATATACTTAATTTTCAAGAAAAATCTCAATGCACCATCATCTTGTAAATATAAAGACATGAATGAGAATCACGGCCATTATTGATACTAACATTTGGTTTAGTATTTCACTGTTTTCTGTGTTACTCTAAGAATGTCCAGCCACACTTCCCCTCTCTGCAGTGTTCTTTACTAATTCAGAATGATGCACGTGACACTGAGGAACGGGAGTATAACTGTTCATCAGCAGGGGAAAGTGCAACTGAACCTTGTCCAAAACAATATTTTCAACTGAATTTTCATAAGAAAAATGTAGTTTTCATATCACACTTAACTTAATAGACAGAAATATTTAAAAACTTTGTAGATTAGACCTCCAACAAGATAACTCGATTTTGGAGCATTTTATATTAAAATTGTTCATATGACCACCCTCATGAATCCACATAGCAATGATACCATATGATTGAAAGAATATTTTCAAATAAGAAAAAAATAAAGGTAGTTGAAAATACTTCCGTATATTTTATATACTGCTTCCTATGTCATATTAGAATTTATGAAAATATCACTAGAATTTATGAAGATAATTACTAAATACTTTTGTACACAGAAATTTTAAAAATATAAAATATATTTGTTTCATGAATTAATAGAATTTAAATGCTAACAAAATTCTGATATTCTTTAAACTATAGTATTTTAGTAATAGTGGACATAGTGGCCCATATACTACCGACTCATCCTTTAAATCGCAATTTTAATACTTTAAGGTATTAGTACACACTACAGTTTATCTGATTCAAGTTTAAATTTATAAACAAAGTAAAACATATATGAAAAATAACTAATTTTCTTTTGGATTTCAACAAAATAGACATTCCTGGAAAGATAGCTATACTATTGGATTAAATACCAATTAGATGTTGAGTAGAATCTTTGGTTACACTTTAACTTCTTCCTTACAGTTATTTCAGAATTAAAACTCATGCAGCAGCAATGTAACATAGAATAAATATTACAAAAATATAAAACTGCATGAGATAGCAGTATTTTAATAATTGAAAATGTAACAGTATTAGGTTCCTAAGACACAAACCACAGCGCATATTTATGAGTTATAACCATCATAACAGGTAGTATAGAAGAAAACTGTCAAAACGGACCTGTCTTTTCCTTGATTTGCAAATATTTGGACCTAACTAAATGCATAAAGATGACTGAAGGAACAAATGGTAGAGTTACTGAAAGGAGAAAGGAGACTTTTACCAAAAATCAATCCAAATTGAACTCTCTCCCACTGAAATACATTAACTGCAGAAAACACAAATTATAAAAGAAATTTTAAAATATTGTATGACAGTACACAAATGGATATCATTTTAAAACTGAATTTATAACAGTTCATACCTTATTTGAAACAATAACATCAGTGTACAGCTCAAAAAATCATTCCAATTATTTTTAAGACATACATTCTGCATTTTTAACCTATAGCAGAAATATTTGTCTCCAGAGAATGACAGTTCTAAAACTGAAATTGCTTTAACAACCATCAACTCATATTGCAACATTTGTAGCAATTAGATAAAACCTTCTTTTTTCAATCTTGAGTTGGATTACCGACTCCGCCAACTGTGCACTTCCTTTCATATCCTCATTGATTTGAAAGCAACTTTGAAAAATCAACCTAGATTTAAACTTAGAGTTTCATTGCACTAAAGGGCAATTTAATCTTGTTTCCTGTAGGAAAGAAGTATAATTTTATTTACTGATCCATCAATACAAGACTAAGACTTGATACTGATAATTCTGCTTGAATTGGTTTATTTCTAGGGAGAAAAAGTTCAATAATTCATTCATTACAGGAAATGCACAGCCTTTTCCTTGATACATATTTTATGTTGCAATTATTTGTGTATATAAATGAGACTCCATATGAAATATATTATTGTTTTATATGTTTATAATTATTCTAAAGCATAATAAACTATGTACACTAAAGAAATAAAGGAAGATTCATAGTATGTTTTTAAAATCATATAGAGAAAGTGTTCATAAAAACTGACATCCAAGTTTCAATTTTACAAGGAGAAAGTAACATCATGTAGCAAAAGTTTCTTTTGATACTTGTATATATTTTACGCACACACCCGTACACATATATATATATATGTACAAACTCACTGTGAAATAATGGCTAGAACAAGAACCTGATCAGTGACAGCTATTGGTAATAGTTTTAGTAGAAGTATCAATAGAACAGATATTTGTTGGTGTTGTTGATAAATTTTATAACACAATTAATTCAGGATTTCTAATATATACAAATTCATTATCACGGATGTTGACATTTTTCCATATATTTACTTGCAGTTTGTACTTCTGAGAAGTATATATTAATTTCAGATGCCCATTTTTGGATTAGGTCTTTAAATTTAGGGAGTACGACGTTGCATGTTCTTCATGTTTTCCAGATATTACACTTTTGTCTAAGTAACAGCAGGCAAAATAAATATATGAAAAAATGTTCTGTATACATTGATTATTTGAGAGTTACAAATTAAAACAATGCTGAGATTGCATTGCCAAGAGAATGGCTATTATCAGTAAATAAATCAGTAACAAATACTGGTGGGACTGTAGGGAAAAAGGAACCATTTTCCATGTTGGTGGGAGTATAGATTGGGTCAACCACTGTGGGGATCAGTGTGGAGATTTCTGAAAACAGTAGAACTAGAGGTTCCATTTAACCTACTTATTCCCCTTTTTGATATCTCTCTAAAAGAATTAAAAGCATCATTATCCAGTCTCCAGTGTACCAATAAAGATTAAAAAAAAAAGAAAAGCATCATATCACAGCAATGTTTGCACACTCATGTATATACAGCAAAGTTTGTAATAGTTGTCTTAGAAACAACCAAAATAAATGGATAATATATATATTATTATCTACTCAACCATTAAGATGGATTAACTTGATACATTTCAAGGTAAACTGATACACCTTGAGAATAGTACTAAGTAAAATAAATTGAACATGTGTAAATATTGATTGTTTCTCTAGTGTGAGAAACTGAAAGTGTAGATAAGGACCAAAATTTATAATAGATTTTGTGAAATAATAGAAAATGTTTAAATGGGAAAGGGAAATAGGGAGGATGGAAAAGAAATGAGAGAATAATAAAAATATAAATAATTAAATATATAAATATAATCTAAATAATAAAAATATAAATAAAATAATAAAAAACTGAGAAAATTAGGAAAATGGCAATGAAGTTTTTCTAAATAAGGAGGAAAAGAGAAGGGGATGGGAAAACTAGAAGAATCAATATATATCATGTACAGGTACAATTCCCTTGGGTGAATGTGATCATTATACTTGTCTGAAATATACTAATAAATTAAATAATTTTAAAAGTCACCATAACTACAGTAAATTTTAATGTATTGCATAAGTGAAGGATAAATGCCCATCAATTTTTCAACTAACTAACAGCCCTAGGTGGTCAATAGTGATTGGCTGATTCACTGATTAGTACATTATGTGGTATCAAAATTCCCACTAGAGCTATGAAATCAACTGGGCTCTGAAGTGAAATAGATAATCACCTTTTCCATATTCTGTCTGTGGAAAAACAGGAAGAAATGAATAACAGAAAGATTAATAGTTACATTGTTATCTGGAGAATTTTTTAAATGCACACTTGTTTATGACACAAATTAAATTATACTGCTTCAGATGAACAAACTGGCAATATTAAAACTAAGTAGCTACACAGCATATAAGGGAAATATGTTACAGTGAAATGAACTGTATCTGTAAGAGAAGCATATACAAAATTTTAGGTTTTCCTGCCTGTATTTAATTTTTCTGGAAGCAATGTGTTGTTTTAGAGATTTCTAAAAGTAACATCTGAAAGTTTTGCTTCTCTGAAATTGCTTTGTAACTTTGCAATTAACTGTCTTGTTAATTAGCTTGTCAATTTTATAAGTGCGATGTTCACAACTCTGAGTTAATTTTTCTTAAAAATGTATTTTCATTAAGATGTGTTTATTTGTCTACTATCCAAATAAATACAAAAAATTTTCATATCTAGTTGGAATGCACAGGGCTTTTACTTATTTTCCTCCATAATTCTGAATTTTTAAACAGTCTCATAAAAATAATCTATTCTATGTGGATAAACAGGAAAATATATGTCTCATTATTTTATAGTATATATTAAAATATCCTGTACCAAGAACACGACAAATTGGATAGTTTATATATTTAGCTACTAGATTTCACTTTTAAAAATGTATATATGTATAATGTATGTATGTGTATGTATGTATGTATATTTCAAAACTGCAGTAGTTTTGTTTCTCTTCAAGTCTTAATTACATTAATTATACATTCACCTAATAAAATATTCAGTGAAGCAAGCATCACAGCTACTGGAAACATTCTAGAATCCTGCTCAATAAGTTTTTATGCACAAAAGTTTGAAACTTACATTGTGAGACTGAATCACTAACTCTGCACAAGACTGTGTCCCAGTGCTGTATAAATATGTTATTTCAGCCATCTGATCTGCTTTCACCCCTGAGTAGAATGTTGAGAAGAGCAGCCCCTCCTTGGCCCGCTGGGGTTAGATGACAAACTCTTGACCCTTCTCCTTGAATGTGCTCAGTTGTCAGTCTTCCTGGCACAGCTGCTGGGTATTCCCGAGGATCAGGTGGCCAGAATAGGCCTAGAACAGACCTATTAGCATCTCAATATAGCAGCTCAGTTCCTTTATTATCAGTTCACTCAAATTAATTAATTTTTAATTTTGAACTACCTCCGCTATTATAAATCAAGTCAGCCAGAAAGACAGAAAAGCACATTGAAACATGAAACTGTCCGTGGTTTAAGTCACAGAGGCTCAACTTATGCAATCTGTCACTTTGAAGATCAGTAAAAAGGCAAATTATCCTATGTAGAGAATATTGAAGAATATTTCCTTGATGAATTATACTGCTTTCAAAAGGTCAGAAAAGAGAGAAGAGATAGTGATAAATGCCAGTGATGCATTTTAATCTATAAACTCATGTTATAGATTCAGATAAGCTAGTTAATTTAAAAACATTCCTATTGTCTTTTTTAGTTATTTAAACCTAACATTTTATTTATTGTTAAAATATATGATATAGTATTAAAATTCACATTTTCTGTCCTAATTATATAAATACTTCCAGGCTGTAAGATTTATCAGTATTATTGCTATTATTCTTTTTATTTGATTTGCTTCCCCAATCTATTTCCTTCAAGCAATGTCCTCTGAAAAATGAATGGTTTGGAATGAAGAATCATCTAAATTAGAAACTGGTGTTTTCAAAGGGAAGCAGTAAATTTCCAAAATATTAATCTACATTCTTTTATGTTCAATTCACTTATTTGAATTGACCCCACTAACAAAAGTCAATAAAAAAGTGTTGTACATTGAACAGTACAATGGTCTCTGGTAAGGACTGAGTTTGTGTTTTATAGCTCAGTGTCCATGGTTACAGAGCTAGCAAATGTAGATCTGGAAAGACCCAAAATTAAAGGTATTTACTTGCTTCTGTATTCTGTGTAATCTTTTACACCATATTCTTCATCAAAAAATACATGGTCAAACTGAAGGTAAATTCTTAAAGTGCTGCATATGATTTTTTTAAACCTAATATACAACTAGCTATTTGAGACAGAACATTAAAAGTGTTTCTGAAGATAAAACAGGGTAGATTTATAACTACCTACTCACTACCTTAGAAAGTTATTTTTCCCTAAAAATTGTGTCATAAATGTTAATAAATATTTATGAAATGATTTAACTTTAAATATTT
>PVIR01024791.1:0-25552 GCA_004026965.1 Petromus typicus | reverse complement strand
GTGAAAGGGGACAATGTTGAGATTGTAACAAAAAAGTAAGGAAACAAATTTTATATATATGGGGGGGTGGTAGGGTGGGTGGGGCTATGGGAAAAAATGAGAATTAAGTTGTGTCTTATACTGGTACAAATCCCCATTATGGAGTGCAATCATGATGTGTATATTTAATGTACCAATAAAGATAATTTAAAAAAATACAGCTGCCCTTATCAGTCTGCAGCAGTTTCCAAGTTAGGCAAGTGGAAAGTGAAATTAAAGAGAAAGAAAAGCCACTGACTGCTCTGTACGTGGCAATCCAGCATTTCCCGTGAGGTCAATGACCATTGCTCAATTGAGGCTGTGAGAGATGTTATGATAATGTACTTAACTTTTAACTTCTGTATTTTTCAAATTAACATGATACTGTTGTAATGATGTAGTTATGAGAGGAATCAGAGCCCATCCACTTTTTATTTCTTAACCAAGAAGTTCATGATCTAGACTTGATATCAAAGAATTGATGCTCTTGTGAGGAGGTTGCAGTTAACTTTGAGACATAATGAAACATGTATCTTAACTAAAACAAAGAAGGGAATGAAAAAATTGAAGTTGAAAACTAAAAAAACAGAAACGAAGCTTGTGTATATATATGTTCAGAGGGAAGGGTGCAGGGAGGTCAGGGGAATGGGAAAAAAAGAAGAATCAAGATACATCATATACAAGCACAAATTCTTCATGATGAATGTGATTATAATATGTACCTAAAATGTACCAATAAACTCAGTTAGATAAACAAGATGCAACAAAACAGAGACAGAATTGAGTTAAACAAATGTCCATGGATCTAAGTCTAGTATGGGTGATTTCTCCAGACTTTCATATCCAGTGAAATTTCTTTCAACATTTCCTCTTAAATTAAAATGTATATTCCTAGGAAAACTTTTGAGATGACAAGTTCTTCTCATTTTCATCACTTTTGACTGTACTGATTTACACTGGATACCATCCTGTGTAAGACAGTGCTTCCTGGTGCTACATTACAGACCTTTCATATTAATGATTCCTCGTAATATTTACTGATCATGTGAATATTACCACACACTGAAATGTGTGCAACTATTTGTAACACTGTGCTTAAGGTATTGGGATAATTCCCACTTACTACAAGAAAAGTTTGAGGCAAAAAGTTAAGCCACCTGCCACTCACAAAACAAGCAATGACCCTGGGACTCTAATCTCCTAATCCCACTCATCTGATAACAATGTTGTCTTATCCATCATTTTGAAATGGTGTTTATGCTGATTATTTGAAATGGTTTCTAAGGGATGAAGAAGATTGGCACCAAGCAAGCGTTACCATATTGAACTATTCATTTCAACTAAAAAGTGGAAGTTCCATGTAGTGAATTAGATACTGGGTATACAAAAAAGAACAAAAATAAATTATTGTGTTCAAGGGTTTTAGTCTGAGAGGGCCCTTGCAACCAAAGGAGAACTTCAAAGAGCACAGGCGAAGCACTGTGCAATAGAATGGGTTTCAGGAGTGAAGTATAAATGAGCATTTGCCCCTGAAACAATGGAGGAAGTGAAATGGCCTTTCATCCAACAAGCGAACTTCTTCACTCTTGCAGTAATCTAGACAGTGCTGGAAGATCAGAACTACCCGACATCCTATAGGCTTGCTAACCATTCCAGAGTTAAAGCATAGCCCCTCCAGAATGTTCCAGATATATTATACTCAAGTCAGTTTGGTGAGCCAGAAAGAGAAACAGCATCTGCATTCAGTCAACTTCATTAGAATTTACCGAAAGTATGAAAACATTAGGAAAACCTTCTATCAACGATGAACAATCATGTTTGGCATAATAAAGACTCATTAACAAAAGCTTTGGGGGATGCAGTGGGGGAGGGCAGTTGAAGATGAAAGCCAAATCAAAATATGGTTGAGTTGTTGCTGCCAGTTAAGAGGGTTTTCGGCATTATAAGTAAGGAAAATTAGTGCAGGTTAGTTCATGGAAATACAGCAAAAACAAAATTGTTCCTTATGTCATCTAATTTTAAAATTTCTATTATTTATTATCATTTAGAGATGTATAACAAGAGAAAGGTGAAGGAGAAATTGCAAATCATTAGGATGTAATGATGAGTTTCAAAGTGAGTTCCTAATGAAAAGCAGAAATTTTGAAAAATGAAAAACCCCAAATCATATTTCTATTTAAAATCTATAATGATGCTCTGATCCTTTTGAAGTCCCCTAAGATACAGTACATGCTTACAATTGCTGGTGAGTAATAATTTAAATTTGTGCTATATTTAGGAAGTAAAATGTTGCCTTAGATGAAAAAAATTAATTGTGCAAAATTGAAGAAAGAGGTTTAAAATTGCAAAATAATAATCATTAAAATTTATTGTACATGTGTTGTTTTATAAAAAAGAAATGCACATAATTTCATATCTTAAACCTGAATAAAAAACACATGCATAATACACACCAAAATGTTAACAGATAGATTTTTTTTTCCTTTTTGCTTCTCTTTACTTTTTAAAGGTTTCTATACTGAGCTGGTACTTTCATAATTAGAAAAAGTCGTGTTATTTTAACATAGACTTGTGTCTATGTTTGAGAAGATATAGATTACATGGGTAATGGAACTCTTGTTAGAATCCCAAATTAGCAGTATATAGTCAAAATTTACAAAGAACAAATCAAACGGTATAAACCTAATAGCTTCTTCTTGGCTTGCACTCTAAGATTCAGCAGATGTTGCATTGGAATTTTAGGAAAGGACATGATATAGTCTCCTGGGACTCTACTGACAAGATGAATTTAAGTCTGTTGGATCAGAGAAATTGCTCTTGGTTGAAAAATAGGGTTGAAAGTCTGTAAACAAATGGAAATGATGACCTGATCAAGGAAAGATGCTAATGGGAGAGGCGTGGCATCAATTAACTACAAGCCTTTGGGGAACAACCTGGGGTCCAGGTAGCACATGGGATATTTAAGACAGAAAGGGCATTAGTGGGAAATTAAAATGGGAATATGAAGGAAACACTCGTGATTATTAAGCATCTACTTTGGGCAAAGAATTTGCTAGAGACTACTTATCAGTAGATGGTACCTAGTAAATACAAATCAGTGTGAACAGAAAACAGTTAACAGAAATGTACTATAACAATGTGAAAGGAAATCTTCCTGGATCTTTTTAAGTGTAAATTCCACATATCACATTTATTAAGAAGGACACAAGGACAATTAGTCAGCTCCCTCCCTCCAAATATGATACTATCCCTGAAACATTGTATCTTATTATCAGATTTATTCTTATAAGGTCCATAAAAATCCTAAAGTGAAGCATGGAGAGAGCCTGACTTCATGTTGACTCAGATGAGTCATAATGTGTATGAAAAGCATAAACACTTGGGGAAAATGATGTGGCCCGATCTGCACAGGACAAATATCAGGAAAGGGGAAAAAAAATATCAAATATAAAGAAGAATGTTCCAATAGTGGGAACTATGAAAACCAGAAGATTTGTTCCCAAAGGATATTTATGATTTGGGAAGATTTAATATTTGAGTGAGTAAACATGAAAGAATAACTAATCAAGAACAGTTCTGAATTTTATGCTTTTATAGATTTCATCTGTAAACAAACTATTGAGCGGCAAGGCCTCCTTTACTTATCAGCATCAGGGAATCAACTTTTCCATGGGCATTAGCATCCCAGATCACACGGATCTTGTGAAAGGTACAAGTTTTGCTTTAATTGTAGCCTGGTTAAGGGAGAATAATGTAAATTACATATTTTAGATCATCAGCTTCTTAAATATTTCAATACCAAAAGATGAGGTCAGCTAGTAGAACTCTGTCTGGGAAGCCGCTGGAGAGAGGGAGGGTCAGAGTAAACTGAGGCCCAATCCTGGTGCAGGCGGAAAGTGCCTACAACCCTGGAGGGTGATTCATCCCTCCAGTCATATATATATATATATGTAAAATAAAACTTCAGAAAGAAATGATGTTTGAATTTTTCTCTTCATGTAATAGCTCTAATTCTGAATGTTATCATGTTGCATTCGAGTAACATTTATCTCTGCATTAATTTTTTTTCATACCCTTTTGGCTAAGACCTTGGGCTGCGTAGGGTGCTACACTCTACAGCAACACAAAAGACTCTGGGATAGAGGTGCACATGTGTAATCCCATTTCTCCGCACAGTTCAAGGAGGGGTGGGGGAGATCAGGAATTTTAACCCAGCCTGGACAATGTAGCAACAGTGAGACACTGCTCAAAACAAAACACTTTAAAGTGCTAGAGACATAGCCTATGATGTAGCTTATGAAAAGCCTAAGTTCAACCCCCAGTATTTAAAATGAAATAAAATGAAATGCAAAAGAAAAAGACACATGTGTGGTAACAGCATTTCTCCTGGACATGTACACATCTATTCAGAAATTTTTACTATAAAACTGCTCTCAGGTTCACAGGTAAATGCCTCAAATTAAGTGTCGTGGAAGTTGGATCACCAGGGCCATGGGACTGGACTATCTGCGCTTTGGGGTAAAGGGCATGTCAGTGACGATAACTGCTCGAGCCATTTCTATGTACCATCTTTTACCAAGAACTTTGCCTGCCTCCCTCATCCCCTCTTCACAATACACAATATTTTTATGATACAAATACTGTTTTTTACTTCTTTTACAAGGACAAATAATTTGAGATTCAGAAAGACTGAGTGACCCACACAGCCACATTGCTAAGTAGTTTAATATCAGGATATCAGGCAGTAACTGCGGCCCGTGTTCTTTCTGTCTCGCTTTCTGTAGTTCAGGTTAGCCCTGAGCTCAGCCTCGAACTCACAACAATTCTCCTGCCTCTGCCTCCAAAGTACTGGGATTATATGTGTGAGCCACCACGCCCGGCACTGTGGTATGTGGTGCTGATCGCTGGTGGGCATGAGCCACCACGCCCGGCACTGTGGTATGTGGGTACTGGTTGCTGCTGGGTGTGTCTTCACACCCAGTATTGTATGTGGTTAACCAGGGATCGAACCCAGGTCCTTGCGCTTGCAAGACAGGCACTGGAACCACTGAGCTAAATCCCCACCCCTGTGTGTACTTTTCTTTAGGAACATTTGCTTTCATTTCTCTTGAGGACATACCCCGAGTAGAATGCCTGCTTCCCATGGTAGGTAAACATTTACCATTTTAGCAAATTGTTAAGCTACTTTTCAAGTGATTCGACCATTTCACATTCTCAGCAGCACTGTATGATTCCTAGCTTTTGTATCCCCACCAGCACTTGATAGTCTTTTTCATTTAGCTGTTTTCATAATTATGCAAGAATATTTCATCATGATTTTAATTCACATTATTCTAGTGAATAGCAATATCAAGTAACTTTTTATGCTCTTTACCATCAATTGAGATTTTAAAATTGATTTTATTGGTACATTTTATACATACAATATGATCACATTTAACATTGAGAACTTGTACCTGTACATGACACATCTTGATTCTCATTTTTCTTCTTTCCCCTGCCATCCCTACAACCCCCTCCTCCTTTATACATGAGCTTTGTTTTCTTTTACTTACAATCAAGTTTTTTCTTTCCCTTTTTCACTTTCCCTTACCAACCCTTCCCCTTTTCCTTTTGCATATTTTCTTCCTATTACACATTACCTATCATACATTTCGTCATTCATTCACATCTTCAGTTTTTCATACTAGAGAAAAGATGTGGTACATACACCTCTGTGCCCGATTTATTTCACTTATTAGTCTAATTTTATTACTGAATTTTGAGAACTAATCTATTCTAAATACATATCCTTTTTCAGATACATGATTTAAAATATTTTATTCTAATTCATGGTTTATTTTTTCCTACTCATAAAATCTTTGAAAGGAGAATTTTATAATTTTGATTGTGAACTCAATTTATCATCTTTTGTTTTGTTTTGTTTTCAGACAGGGTCTCACTTTGTAGTTCAGGCTGGTCCTGAGCTCAGCCTGAAACTCACAGCAATCCTACTGCTTCTGCCTCCTGAGTGCTGGGATTACAGGCATGAGCCATCATGCCTGGCACTGTGGTATGTGGCACTGATGCGGGTGGGTGTGAGTCACCACACCCAGTATTGTATGTTGTTACCAGGAATCAAACCCAGACACTTACACTTGCAAGGCAGGCACCGGAACCACTGAGCTAAATTCTCAGCACCAAATTCACCCTTTTTGTCTTGTATAGATTATGCTTTTAATGGTGTATCTAAGAAACTTTGTTAGGCCAAATTCACTTCTGTAGAAGTTTTATGAGTGTTAGATTTAGGATTGAAATATTCTTACAAGTGGTCTGAATATAGCTGGAAGTTTATTTTTTAACATCTAAGTTCCTGAAGTTTAGATCTGGAATGTCTCCCCAAGATCTATGTGATAAAGGCTTTGTGCTCCGAGGCTATTGGCAAGTGTTGAAAACTTTAAGAGATGAGGCCTGGTTGGGATTTTAGGTGTGGTGACCTGCCAGAAGGGGTGGTAGGACCTCACTCATTGGTTCTTATTCATCTCCTCGGAGCCAGGAGGTGAATAGGTTTCCTCTAGCACACATTCCCCCTGGAATGTCCTGTGCCACCACACATTGAAAAGCAAGAAGGCCAAGAAGTTAAAGACTGAAGGCTCCAAAACTGCAAGCCAAAACAATCCTGTGAAAGTTAATTTGTCTCAGGTATTTGTTAAAATAATGGAAAGCTGATAAACACAGGGTTATCCATGTGGTGGAATGACTTGTTGATTAAGTTTTATTCACTTCATTGCCTTTGTAAGATTTGAATTTTCATCTGTTTGACTCCAATGGTCTATTTATCTACTTTTATATTAATATTTCACTGTAATGACAGTTATTACTTTATGATAAACTATGAAATCAGTTGGAATTCTAACTTTGTGGTTGTGCTTCAGAGTTGTCTTGGCTATTCTACATCTACATTTTCCATGAATTTTAGGATAAACTCAATTTTTAAAACTGTACTGGGTTTTTACTGGACTTGTACTGCACACAGAGATCACCTTGGCAAGTATCAACCTCTCAACAACACAGAGTCTCTAACTTATGTATCTGTATAAATCTATTGCATGTTAGTCTTTTTTAATTTAAACAATGTTTTGTAGCTTTGGTGCATAAGTGCTAGACATATTGTGGTGACTCTATCTCTAAGTAGCTGATAATCTTTGATGTGTTATAAACATTATCATTTTAATTATTTCACTTTCTACTTTTTCAATATGCAGTTCATGCTTGTGTATTGACTTCATACCCAACAATCCAGTTAAACTCACTTATTTGCTCTAGTAGATGTTTTTACAGGTATTATCAAGTTTTTCTACAGATGTAATTACATAATCTTCATGAGAAGACAGCTTTACCACTTCCTTTCCAATTTAGATTTCTTCTACATCTTTTTTGTCTTGTTATATTTATTAGAATCTTTTTTACAACCTGAGCTCAAGAAGACATCTGTCTCAATCTTAGAAGAAAAACTATCCAGTAGCAAAACATTGTTAGATTTTCATAACAATTCTTTATCTGCTTGAGATTGCCAACTATGCCTCTAGTTTGACCACAGCTTCATTTGTAAAATTTTAGTAGTTTTTGTTTTTCAGTCATATGACGTAACTTGTCAAACACATCAGCACACAATGATTTCTAATATGCTACTACAATTTTCAGTTTGTATAGATCTATACTAGTGATAATTCTTTTCCTGACACTGGTAATTTGTACATGTTCTGCCATTTTTATAGGCCTTCTTAGGGGTTTACTAAATATATTAATTTATTAAAGAACTGAATTTTGATGATTTTATCTAGGCGTTCTACTTCATTGACTTACAATCTGACTTATTTTATTTCTCTTGCTTATTTTGAATTTAATTTTTTCTTATGTTTTCTAGATTTCTCGAGTGGAAACTGTGCTCATAGTTTTGATATATCTCTTATTGTCTAATATAATCATTGTTGTGCTTCTTTTCGTGTCTCAGAAATTTTTACTGGACACAAGACCTTGTGATTTCATCTTGTGGGATGCTGGGTTTTGATTCTTTATTTCTTGAGATTTGTTCTCAAAGGTAAATAATTAACTTGG
Organism: Petromus typicus; assembly: GCA_004026965.1. NCBI lineage: Eukaryota > Metazoa > Chordata > Mammalia > Rodentia > Petromuridae > Petromus > Petromus typicus. Next base: position 17,437 of record PVIR01024791.1, on the reverse strand, counting down.
AAGTTGTTTCATGTCCTTAGGTCTTTCCTTTTGGATTTGTTATTCAAAACTACACCTACATTTATTTTAGAACTAATTATTTTATGCTAGTAGAACAAGAATTTTCTGAGCACTATCTTCCCTATTTGTGAGTTTTTGATTCTGCATCTAGGAGAATGCAAAGGTCCTGAATGTGCTCCAGAAACTGCTCCTTCCGATCCATTTTTATAGTTCTTCCATCGCTTCCGGTAGTTTCTTCACATGCAAACTCACAATAGAACTCTGCTGAATATTCTAGGGCTGCTCTTCAACACTCTCTGGGATTCTCGCTCCATTACTCTGCCTTGTGATTTGTTCTTCTCAGTCTCTCCAGATTCTCAGCTCAGGACATCTCCTGGCTCTGCCATGTTTTCTCTTCCTGTATTACAGCCTGGAAATTCTCATACAGGTAAGCTAGGGGAAGCATGATGTTTATTCACTGTATTTCTGCTTTAGAAGGACCATTTATTTTTCTTACCTGACTTCTAATATCTTGGAAATTGTTGTCTAATAGATTTGATCTGAGTTTTTGTTTTCATTATTTCAAAAAAAAAAAATCTGGTCTCATGATACTCTAAATTAGCCATAGGAGAAAGATACAAGTATAATTTTAAAAGCAACAAAAATTGATTTGAAATTAGTATATACTAAGAACTAATAATATCTGGTTTTGTCTGTTTATGTGTATTTGTTGCTTTTCTTGGATCAGACTTTAAATTCCTTATTACTGAATCAAGTGTAGCCTTTTGAAATATGCCTACCAGTTCCTCAGAAAGATGAAGAAATGTCAGGGTTGACAAGGACCACAAAGTTTTCTAATCAGAAGGGAGCAGTGGTATTTGTTCCATAGTTTTAGTAAAGCAGTGATGTCTCATCTCAGTGACTCGTTAGTGAGTGAATCAGTGGTCTAGCAGTCGATCTAGTGAGTATAAATTAGTCTTTGATCAAACAGCAATATAAAACCAAGAGAATAGGTCCAGTGTTAGAAAAGATGTAGGTGAGTTATGACATCAGGAGGTAAAAGGACAGATAGAGTAAGGATATAGGAATGAGAAGCCAGAAGAAAAGTTTTAACTAGAATTAGATATGAACAACTTAAAATTTCGAGGTGGTATGAGGTTCACAATACGATATAAAAAAATTTAAAACTATACTATTGAAATAAACTTTAAAAGTAAATTTTTATTTTTTTATTAAAATCTTTACTGGCACATTACATGTACATATCATGATTGTACTCCACAGTGAGAATTTGTACCAGTATATGACACAACTTAATTCTCATTTTCTCCATAGCCTTACCCACCCTACCACCCCCCTATATACATAAACTTTGTTTCCTTTCTTTTTTGTTATAATCTAATTACTTTTCCCCTTCACCCCATTTCACTTTGAGGATTTTCTATATCACAATATATATCATACAATTCTAGAACTCATAATAAATAGGTCACAAATATGTAAAATCGCATCTTTTCTCTGGTATGAGAAAATAAAGATGTAACTAAGTTTTTATTTTAGCTTAGATAAATAAGTCCTTTCTATAATAGGAAAAATTGCAGACAGTTGTTGCAGACATAGAGAGTTCCTGAAGACATCAATGGCTAGGGGAAAGATGGAGAAGGGCCCAGGTGCTATTTGAGTCTAACCCGGCCAAAGCTGGGGAGGGAAGACAAAGATCTGGAAGTCCGGGATGATGGCCTGGTATTCAGCTAGGCAGAGGCAAGGGGACAAGTTTTCAAGATAAAAGCAATAACCAAACAGTTCACAAGATCCATTTGAACAATTGTCATGTATAAGAGCAGCTCTGAGTTGCTTCATTGTGTAGTAAGGAGATGGAAGAAGAGGATGCAAAAGTATAGAAATCAGATTTTGTAGGGCATTCAGGCTATGGTAAGGAATTTAGTCTTTCTTTTTAAACCATAAGGGACTGCTATAGTTTCCATATGTTTTCCCAGATTTCATATGTTTGAAATTTCATTTCCTAATTCATATGTTAATCATATTTGGAGATTGGGCCTTTAGGATTAGATGACGTCATGAGGGAAAGGTCCCACGATAGAATTAGTTAATATCCTCGTACGAAGAGGAGGGAAAGCTCAAGCTAGCGCACTGATTCTGTATTGCCGTGTGATGTTCGTTTCCATGAAATGATTCATCAAGAACGCTGGCAGCAGATAATGAATAGATGACGGTGCTGTGATCTTGGACTTTCCAGTCTCTGGAACCATGCGCCAAGTAATCTTCCATTTGTTATATATTTTGAAGTCTCAGGTATTGTTGTTATAGCAATAGCAATAACCGAAAGAAAAAAAAAACAGATTAAGATAGGGACCATCATATAGTTTAATAAGAGAGGTGACATATTTACATCTGAGCTTTAGAAAACTCTCTTAGGGACAGACTCTATTATGAAAAGTCAAGTAATACAGACCAGTTTAGAAAAAATTGGTGGTGTTCTAAACTGGATATAACAAGTTAGTAGACAGATGCAATTTGTTATAAGTACCCAAACTAACACTGCTGACTATCAAACTGAAGTCTAGGGCTCACAGAAAAACAAGCATGTAAGAAAAGAAAATAAGATTGGGAAATGGAAAAGAAAGAATGACTTTCTTAGGGATATTCTTATATTCTTAGGGATCAAATATATAATTGATTTGATGTGTGTATTATTATTGTGTGTATTGTTATTTTTTAAGTCTTTGTATTAGATATTTTCCCCATTAAGTCTGTTTAAAATAAATATTTAGAGGATCACTAGCTGACACATTTCAATTAGCAGTTTATCACTACAGTTATCACTGTGCTGCTGTTATTTACCAAAGATTTAGTTAAGTGGAAATAGAAACATAAACAATAAACAATTCAGAGTAAAAGATTTATAGAGCTATATTTTTAGGGGTTTACTTTACATGAGGGAAACCAGAAAGCATTATCAATGATTTCAAGTCCTTCTCTTTTTTTTAAAAAAAGATGCTTTTAAAAAAAGCATCAGATACTTTACTGATTATGTAAACCATTAAGCACACAGGAGTGGCTCAGATACAGATCAGTCTTCAAGGTAATTTCTAAAACATTGTAAAATAAGGAAGAAGCTAGAAAATGTAAATTGATGAATTTTTACATAGTCTTCCTTATATCAAATACAGAAATCTATCCTTGAAGAAATATGATTAGGATTTGCAAATAATTCACAGGAAGGAGGAAAGCAATTTGAAACAGAGTTGTTCAAAGATGGCAGATGTTCTGACTCAGAAATGAAACTAAAACTTAAGCAAAATATTTGTTTGAGGAAATTCTTTCCCTTGCCATAACCCTTCACAGGCACTGAAACTAGGAAGGATCATTTCTCATCACAGAGAAACTCAAATAATATTCCTAAATCTTTTAAAAAGCATGGAATTGTGGTATTTAACATGCCTTGTAAAATTATCGTTTCCTGAGGCAGAAATTTTTCCACCAAGGCCAGTGGAAGACAGGTAGAATTAGTATTATCCAGGAGTTTCACAAACTAGCCCGCCACTCAGGCAAACAGGCTCTTTGATATGACTCTAAAAATAATACTATCCTAAACTTTTTAATTTCGCAGTATCTGATGATCCACTACACTCTTCAAAAAGTTATGAAAACTAAAAGCAGTCAGACTCACCAACTACAAACTGGATGAATCTCACAGGTATCGTCTAGTGAAAGAAGCCAGATGTAAGCAATGTGTACTGTGTAATTCTATTTATATGAAGTTCATAACTACGCAAAACTAATCTATTATGATAATAATCAAAAACTGATTGCTTAAGGTGAGGCAAAAATTGAGTGAAAGGAAGTCACAGAAAAATTTTACGGGGCAATGAAAGTGACTTATGTTTTGTTTTTTGGTGGTGGCCACAAAGGTAAACACAACTGTCTTCAAATACAAAAAGTCTGTGCATTCTATTAAGTATAAATTATGCTTAATTTAAAAATTATGTCCATAAAAATATTCAGTTTTATGAAACCTAAAAATATTTTATCTTATGTTAATGTACAGCACTCAATGGATCAAAGCAGACTATGGTTTTGAAGTAATATTATATAAATGCCTATTTTCTAAAATTCTAAGCACTTATATGCTGAAATTATTATCCATTGTTTTATCAAGAATCTAGTAACAAACCACATGCCACATAAATGCTCACAACTCACTGACATTAAAGATACAAAATGCAAGAAAGCATGTATCTTTTTATTGTGCAATCTTTATATCAGCTTATTTACTCAGGAAATATTTTTATCCTCTGAGAACTATTTTGTCTGTTCATTTTGAAGCCATTTCCTTTGAAAGATAGCAGACCCTGAGCATGTCCTTAAAATACTGATCCCTGCCTAGCATGCCTAGCTTTGCCCTGGAATACAGATTTTTTTGTAATAGGAAGTTTTGTAGCAAAAGAGGAAGGGTTGCCAAGGAGAAATGGGTATCAGAGTAATGGGACAGAGAAGTGTTTCAGATACCTCTTAATTTTGAATGTATTTTATTCCACATTAAATAGAAAAGGTACAGAAAACTCTTTACAACGTTCAACTGGAATCTCATTTTGTAGAACACAGAGGATGGACTTACAGGGGACATTGGCAATGCCTATTGTTCCTTCATTGCTGTAGTCAGTGATAGGAACTGTGCCTCAAAACAAAAATGAAAAAATTTCTATGCAGATCAAAATCCACTTAGTTGTGGTAAAGAAAACCTGAAATATGAAGCAGTTGCAGCTGAAAGGCCATCTATACCATCAGACAGTTCTGCTACCAGATGGGCTACAGGATGGACCGGAGTGGGAGGTATAGGTGGACAACACATACACGAGATCCAGCCCTGGAACAACTGAGAAATGCAGAACTACAGATTAGAGCAGGCAACACTATCATTGACATCTTTTTTCTTCCATTCTATGTTATATTCATAATACATAGTAAATGCATTTAATGTGCGGCATTGGTACATATACAGATCACACCTGGATCCTTTCTACTTTCCCTTTCTTCCCCTTCCAACCATAGCCTCTTATCTCCAAAGCCCTTTCCCAGTAATTTGCCCCTAATTAAAATCTTCATCCTAGTCCTAGGTGTTGATGGCCATTAACATCCGCCTAAAAAACACAATGTCTACCTGAAGACTATTTGTTACTATAGAAGAAGCATTCCCAAGCATGAATTTCATTCTTCTTAAGCAAATCTTTCCTCATCCTTCTAATATCCCTTGAACCAATATGCTTACTATAGCTCCTGTCAGGATGATTACCTACTTTGATAGCAATTTGATTGGAACCCCAGATAAGAATCCTTCAAAAAAAAATACAGAATGGAACTGGGCTCCCTCATTAGTAATACGTTTGCACTGGATGTCCTCTGCTCTCTGAGAGGCGGCACGAGGATCCTGAAGAGCAAATTTGTAAGTATTTCCACTGGCAGGCTTTTGATCATTTTTGTAATCTTGGTTCTTAGCTAAAATAAACATAGTTCATAAATATGTGTTGGTCAAAATGATGATTTTCTTTGCTGTTTAACACCTAATGTTGTTTCACTAAAATACGCATCTGTAAATGACTGTTTATTTTAGCCCTTAAGTATATGTAAAAACATGTACATTGCTGCTTGTCTTTCCAAATAAAGGCTGCATTGAGTTGGATCAGGATAAGCAGTGTAAACAGGATAGCATATAAAACGTGAGACAATATACAGAGGACAAAGTGTGTATGAAGGTTAACTGATTAATAAAACATGGCTGGCCTTGATTTAGTTTATAAGAAATTTAAGACATTTATCAACATCTGTCTGAACCCAGTTCCAGTCTCTTGGACTGTGTTGTGGATAGCTGATTAATAAAAGATGATGCCTTAGAAAGGAAGCTTAGATCTTTGTAAGCAATGACAAAGGACAAGGCAGGGCTGCATCTACATATGAAAGGAAATTGTGAAAGTAAACTAGTTTACCACACTATATGCCTGGCTGCCACTTCCCTGTAACATTTCATCTCCCTCATATTGGCTCAAGTCTGCAAAAATAAGAAAGAATTTTAAAAATTAAGTGTGGAATTAATTTACAAGACAGATTGTAGGGTTTGGGTGTGTGTATGTGTGTGTGTGTGTGTGTGTTTTAGACTCTGAAATATAATCTGGTTCCCTCGTGGCTTCCTCCTCTAAGTGTTCTTAACTTTGCAGCTCTCTCTGTTTGTTTTTCATTTGTATCCTTGATCTTTTAGTCTTTCCTTTCCTCTTGGCTGAATAAAGCACAATGATGGAAACAAGGGCCTCCCTTGCCAACTGATACATTGTTGCCCCAAAGCGCTGCCCTGACAAAAAATCAGGGTCAGGTATTCCTTCGTTCACTTGAATCTTCCTTTCACCCCATCATCCAAACACGTTTAAATCCCGTGTAGTCACTTCAAGACTGTCTTTATTCAAAATTGAGGACCCGGAGGTAACACTAAGCAGTAAATGCAAGAGACCCCAGTAATAATCCTCTGTCAAAATATCCCATTTTTTCATACATGTCCAAGAAAAATCACTGTGCAACACACCAGAAAAAGAGGTCTAAAATTTCAGGATGTGGTACTGTGGGTTGAAAATAAATTCAGAACCATCACATTTTCATGATTCTTATGAAAATGAATGCCTTCCTAATGCGAATTTAGGAAAGCATAGACTACTAACGCTATGCGGTTGGATAAATAATGAAGTGGGGAAAATTTGAACTTTTTAACCTCATTCGTTTCAGGTTGTCAGAGCACTGGCTGCTCTGAGGTAGACTTCATTTTCTATGACTCCGTTGTACGGCTATGTTCAGATCCTAGGTCAAACACTGGGGAAGAGTCCAAGCAGATCATCTGAGGAGCGAAATGGGTAGGAGCGGAAGTGGATCCACTGAGTGTTGACATACCTCAGCTTCCCCTAGCTCCCCACATTCATCTCAACGGGGAGGCAACGGTCTCAACTGTTCCCAGTTCACTGTGTTGCTATCTGGTTCAGATTCATTGTGCATCAATGAAAACAGAAAAAATCAGGCAGAAAATGAAGACTGGCAGAAACAGAGACTTGAGAATTTTGTGGTATTTTGATATTGTTTTAGCCCCCTTCCAAAACCAAAAATTTCAGACCCAAGTAAAAAAAAAAAAAAAGACAAAAATCTCTCCAGAACAATTCCAGAAAATATTGTTACAAATAAACTTATAAGTTCATCTACGGGGTGTCACATAGACCCAGGGAAAGAGAAGAGTAGGAAATCTGGCCGTTCTTGATAACCTTATTTTCTAGTTAAATCCAAATTGTCCAAGAGTTCTTTTTCATGAGTGTTTTTTATAATCTAAAATGTCTTTCTTTAAATCAGTTAATTGCCAAGCCAATCATGACAAATTAATTTGATATATTAAAATTGAATAATTAAGATACACTTATCTACTTGAATGTGTCTACATTTGCATGTATATTCATAAATATGAATATGAACATGTTTAGTCAAGAATATGTGTAGGGGAAAATGTAGCCATTTAGTAGTTGTCTGGGACAACCAGTTAAGCAGAACTTCTGCAGAGCTAGTTATGCAAATCTCCTGAATTTCTTTATCATCAGTTCACAGGATGCCCCCCCCATCTTGTTAAGTTTCGTGTTACTGAATCTTGCAAACAAGATCCATAAACAAACACTGGGATAGGAATTAGGAAGAACTGCAAGCACTGTCCCCGGAAATGCTCCTCCCCACCTCTTCTGTTTTTACCCCTATGTGCTGCTACTTTGTATTGGCTCCACAATAAAAGAGCTGTTGGAAGACAGCGAGGTGGTTCAGTCCTCTGGGGCTGTTCTCTCTGCTGGAACTCATCCTTGAGTGACTCGTTTCCTTCTGCCACCCTGGACTTACATCAAACTTACACTGACAAGTACGTGTGAGTGCGCACCTGTGTACATGTATACGTATGTAGATGCCCATAGATGGAAGAGAAGCCATAGTTGTAGTTCACATAAAAGTCACTTATGCTTGCAGCGGTGCTGTGAGGTCTGCACACTGTCTCTTGTTCCAGGGTGCTGTGTGTGTTCTTGTTTGAAAAGTTGCTGACAAGGGCTGGGGAACCGAGACTGATAAAGCTGCAGGAGGGCTGCACAGGCACAACCTTTACTTCATACAGGAAAAGTCACTATAAAAAGGGAATTGGGCCTGGTGGGGCAAAGCTCAAGCAGGACTGTCCGGTAATGTCTAACATGTGGTGTTATTTAAGACAGAATCCCCCAGGGCCTGGGAATGGTACTGCTGCTAGAATACTGTGATCTGCTCTGATTGCCTTGATGGGGTCAGAGCAGGGGACCACACTCCTGCCAGCGAGAGGTTAGATTTCCCGTGAAGGGAGGGGCATTTTCCCTCCTAGTCACCTTGGGAAAAGTTGGATCCTGGGTCTGAAAATAAGAACTCCGAAGGTATTGTTAGGCTTTGCTTGAAGGCAGAGATATGCTACTTCTGTGTAGATGCTCTTCCTGTAGGATAAAAAGTAGTTACAAATATACTCTGTAATACAGTTTGACTGCTCTACACCGCCTGGTTTCCTACACAATCATACCATACCATACCATGAACAGAAGTCATGGTATGGTATTCCTGGTTATTCCTTGGGGTCTGTGAGAGGTCCTGTAGTGCATCTGGCTTCTTTTGGACAATGTAACATTAGTGGATGGTGAAGGGCTAACTTAAAGATGATCTTGGCTATAGTTCTTAGGACAGACGCAACATATTGGTATTTCTTGACCAAACCACCACTATTCCTTCCATGTATTTATTCACTGATGAAAGAAAGAAAAAAATAATAGCCTATTTGAACTCCCAAGGATCTAAGTGGGATAATATGGAAGAATGATTGGGCCCTTTCAACTAGTTGCTGCTTCTGCCTGGAATGATTTTCTCGTAGTTTTCCTGAAGGTATGATCCCTTACTCTCTTCCAGCATCTACCAAATGTCACCTTGCCAGACATTGTGGCTGCTTCTACAAAGGAGTAGTCTTCCTAATGCCTGTTTCTGGTACGTGTCCTGACTCTGTATTCTTTCATCTCACCACCCTTGGATGTACGTTTGGGGTATTCTTGCACTCCGTAGGAACAGTATTTGTTTCTTTTCTAGTCACTAACATATTCTTTGTGTCTAAAACAGTGTCTGACACTTAGTAGGTACTGAATAGACATAGTAGAAGGAATGAAGAAATAATTCATTCTAAGACGCTGCTAGAATTTCTTAAATCTTCACAAAGTAAATACATTTCAAAGTTAAAGAAAAAAATTATTTACCCATTGCTGGCAATGGGTATTTACCCATTGCAGGCTTATGATAGACCTGTGATGAAAATTAGAAACATCTCCAGGCTGAAAGGGGTCTCGAGTCATTTTGAAGTATGAGTGTGAGCCTTTCTAGCTTACCAAACCATTAAGCCTCAAGCACAAAAGTTACATCTGCAGGCAACTCTGTGAGATTCTCTATGAGCAAAGGTTCCCTGCAGGTCTAATAAAAAAGATAACAGAAGCCAAGCATATTAAATTTTTCTTTTCACTGGCTATTTCCTTTGAATGCCTGAGCTTCTCTTTCTCCAGATTTCTCTAGGGTTCTGATTGCTCTAAGTGCCTTTTCAGAGACAATGTAATGTTTGCTGAGGACATTTTATGTTCTCAAGAACCTTCTTAAACTTGGTTTTCTTTAAGGTTGAGAGGAATTAACTGCTGCTTTTGTTTCTGTTAGCTCTCTGATCTCAGCCTCCAATTTGTTCCTTTGTCCCCACTACTCTAGCCTCACAGGCTTCCTTGAATAAAGGACAGCGTAGTCCTACCTCAGAGATTTGCTTCGGCTGCTTCCTGTGCTCTGATGTACTTGGCTCATTTCTCACTTCTTTTCAATGTTTCCTCCAATTTTATGTTCCCAGTGAGGTCAGTGTCGATGGCCTTATTTAACACTGCAAACTCTTCTTCCTTTCTCCTGAGCCCCTTTTCCCATTCTGTTTATTTCGACTTTCTCTGTTTTCCATAGCATTTGTAATCTTCTAATTCATTTATAGTTTACTTTTTCTTCACATTTCTTATTTATGTCTAACTTTTTCCTTCTGGAATGTGAGCCCTATGTGAACAAAGATGGATCTTATTCATCAGTTTTTTCCATTTTTATATTCCAAGGACTTGGAGGAAGAATAGACAAGAGAATATGATCAGTAAAATTTGTTGATGAAATGAGATGACTTTAAAAATGAGTGAGATGTTCGCGTGAGTCTTGAAGCAAAGCTCAGTGGTACCACATCTGCCTGGCAAGTGCAAGACTCTGAGTTTGATTCCTAGCACTCAGGTAAAAAAAAAAAAGTAGAATTGTATAATCTTTAATCCTTTACCAAAAACAGAAATCCTAATTCTGAAGTATATACCTTCCAATTTGGTTCTATTTCTTTCATACAAATATTAGAGTAGTTGAGCAATACTTCAATTCCTCAAGCATTAATTGAAAACCTGCTAAGAATCAGGTAGTCATGGTACTGGGTAAGAGAAATGCAGAAATAAATAAGACCTTTTCTCTGATTTCAAGAAGGCAGACAGGAGGGAGAACAAATAAATTACAGTAGAGTATCATCAGAGCAATAATGGAGATCAGACTCAGAGATAGGCCACGGAAGAGGACTCACATCTTCATGTGGGGTGGAAGTAGAGCACAAAGACAGTGTTCTCAGAAGACCAGTTTTCTGAGTTAACAAGTTTTTCAAGATGAGTCAGAATTGGAAAAACTCAGAGAAATGAAAGTTGCTTTGGGCCAAGGACATGGCAGCTGTGAAGCCCAAGAAGAGTGATAGATATGATAATCTACATGTACAGTCTTGGTTCCTAGCAAGAAGGAAAGAAAGAAAAAAAAAAGAAAGAGAAAAAAACAAGATAATTGGTTCCTCATGTAAGAGTAACAATAATATTCATAATAATAATAATAATAATAATAGCTCATATAGAGAGTGCCTACTGCAGACTAGACAAGGTTCTAAGACTTTGTACATTAGTACATTTTACTTTTACCTCCAACCCTATGACATAGGTATTATAATTCTTACTTAAAAGATGAGAAAACAGAAACAGCAGAAAGTCACTGTAATCCTAATATAATCATTACCACACAGGTTTGGAAGAACAGTAAACTCCTTTCTTTGTCGTTACTTCCTCTGATAATAGAGGTTGAACACAGGGCTTTGTGCACCCTGTGCAGGTGCTACACCACTGAGCTACATCACCCCTTGACGATTTTGTTTTGGGACAGGGTTGCCGAGGCTACCCTGCTTCTCCTGCTTCAGTCCCATGAGTAGCTGGAAATACAGGTGTGCACTACTGTGCCTGGATGCTTTTGTTTTTATTAAAGCAAAAAGTCTGGTTCAGATGAATCCAAGCTTAATAGTCTCAAAGAACCAGAGTAACTGGTGATAAAAGGAAAATAGAATGTTTTCTTTGAAATTACTGTCATTAAAAAAAAAAACTGTGAAGTTTTGGTGCTGTTTTGTACATAGGTCCTTTTACTACACACAAATAGAACAAATACTTCTGATTTGTGGTGATTTAAAAACAGTGGGGAAAGTGGAGATAAGTATGCTTTTCAGTATTTTACAGAAAGCTGCATTAAAACTTTATAAAGGTCCACTGGATATTTATTTTCCCTCTTCTAGTAACAGTCTTAAATAAATATAATTACTTTTGGACAATAAAGTGCTTCAACATCGAGTACAGAAGACCAATAAAAAATACCAGTCACTTGGAGGTGTTCCTGTTTGGAGGTTGACCTGGCCCTTACACAGAGCAGTCAGAAGGTGAAAGGTTAAAAGTGCATCTTTGATTTTAGGCTGAATATAAAGTATAAGCTCATAATTATTTTTTTAAATGCCAAATGTAACTTTCTTTTTTAAAATGTTAACTAACTCTAATGTGGATGGTCTCAAGGATCCAAGTCAATTAGAACGCTGAGTACCTTTTCCAAGATGAAGGCTGAATGCCCTTCGGGTTTATAGGTAGTGTACTCTGGATAAAATTTCTTTGCAAGAAACAATAAAAGGCTGAATAATGGAGAACATGAGCCTAGGATTGATGTAATAAAAGAAGTTTTCCATATTTTGGCACTTGCATTCTGATATAAAGTGTGTGTTATTCTCATTTAGTGGGCAATGGCCGAGTGGAATATGAGCAGGGTGTGTTAATCCACTGCTCTGCTAACTGACAGTAAAAAGCACCTTCTGCATTTCCCATTTGGAGTCTATTGTCCCTTTGATTCACACCTATCTTTTCCACATTCGACATCTGTCCTGTTATTTATATGGCACTACCATGTTCAGTTCACACATTACAGCCTGCTGTAATGTTGCTATACCTATCCCCAGAGATATCAGTGATATTACTGGATTATTGTATTTTAAAATTATTTAATGCCTACCAGCACATTAAAATTTTCTTAATGAGTGCTTTTCTCTCCTTCATTACTACTAATACTTTGATTTAAAAGAAAATAAGCTTCCCTTAATAGTACTAAATTCCATATTTATGCCCAATGCTCTTTTTTACATAAACACTTCTGAAGAGATGGTATGTGATTGATCAAAGTACTGTCATATTTGTTGGTATGGAATGATCCACTTGTTTTTATAAATAAAGTATTACTCCAATATAACCACATTTATTTGTTTCCATGTAATCCAAGGCTGTTTTTCATGTGATGACTGAGCTAAATAATAATAGTAAAGGAAGAGAGAGAAATTTAGAGTTAAATAACTTAAATTGAAAGTTTGGATTGATAAGGACAGTAATCAGAGGAAGTGGCTGTTGAATATTTTCCACTGTATCATAAATAAAAGAAGGACTTTCAAGAACATCTGTTTCATGCAAGACATGCTAAGCATTCACTTTGTGCTTGAAGACTTTTTTAATAGAGAATTTTTTAAATTTAAATCTTTATTGGTACATTATGAATACACATCATCATCACAGTCAACATTGAGAGTTTGTACCAGAATATGACACGACTTGATTCTCATTTTTTCCCCTTGCCCCTGCACTGCAACACCCCATCCCCTATATAAATAATCTTTGTTTCTTTTTTTCTTTATTACTGTCACACTCTTTTTCTCCTCATTATTTACTCCTACACCCTCTTTCCTTTTAAATATGCTTGAAGATTTTAACTAAGATTTTATTAACTCAATTTAAGGAAGATCCAAAACTTGAGATCACTTTTTAAAAAAATCTTTATTGGTATATTACATATATGCATCATGATTACACTCCATAGTGGGGATTTGTACCAGTATAAGACACAACTTAATTCTCATTTTTTCCCATAGCCCTACCAACCCTACCGCTCTCCTATATAAATAAAATTTGTTTCCTTCCTTTTTTGTTATAATCTCATTATTTTCCCCCTTCACGTATAATAGGGTGAGATCACTTTTTTAAGCTTGCACAGCTAGAAAGTGGCAGACTGGGATTCTGAACTCAGACTCAGTACATCCTTAAGTTTATAAACTTTTCCTCACCAGTCATTCATGTTTTCTGAATTTTTTTGCAAATAGCACTTCTAAAAATAATAAATTGTTATGTAATAATAATGTATATTATTATAATATACAATAACATAATATTACATAATATTATGTTATATATATTATACAAAATATATTACATATGTTATATGTTCAAATATTTACCTAATAAAAATCAGGAAGAAAGAAGAGAAAATCAACTAAGAAACCAGGAATGCAACAAGCTCCTGCCTCAGAAGAAAGGCTTATGAATACAGAAAACCGCCAAAAGTAGTTAGCCCATGTCTTCATTCCAAATGTTAATACTAAGTCACTTTCTGAGAAATCTTAGATCTTAGAAAGAAAGCAGAGTTGATAACTGCCCATTAATTTGTATCCATAACAAAGTTACAAAGTCTTCATATTTCTCCAATTTTATCTCCATTTCCAGCTGAGCTCCAGATCAGGAAACCATGAAAAGTGTGGCTGTCTTTCATACATGTTTTAGAATATAAATTAAATTGAATCATTAAATGAGTTACACTAATTATAAAGAAAACTGACTTCATAAATTTTTTTTCATTCAGGAAGTGAGATAACCTTGTAACAACGTATGAAAAACAGAGAAAAAGAAAAATCATATCCTACTGTCTCAAATAATTTATAATTTTCCTATTTTTCTGAACTTTTTGTTTTCTAAAAATGTTTCTTAATGATTCTAAGGAAAGGTTCAGATTCTAATTTTTTTACTTAATTTTTTACCTGATATATTTGTCTATATCAATATATTTAGCATATTAAAGATTGTAAAACAATACTGTGATGAATCTTCAACTCTGTGGCTTGATTTACATTTTGAATTGGATTGCTAGAAGTGGTATTACTAGGTCAAAGAATATTAGATTTCCATGTCGCTTTCCCACTGCTTTCCAAAAATGTTGCACTAATTTATATGGTAACTATAATATAAAAATATATCTTTGCTAGCAACTATTATAATACTTTTGTGTTTACAAATTCAACATGAAAATAAGTTTCTTCTTATATTGCGTTTGTATTTCTATAAAATGGTTTCAAAGGACGTCTTTCTACCCACATTCTGAGGCAATAAAGGGAGTGTGAGTCAAGATACTTCTGATTTGGTACACGTGCTGTCAAAGTGGGCACGTGGACACTTCTGGTTATAGTGAAGCATTTCCCGCATTCTCCACAACAAATTAAGTCTTGGTTCTTGTCTTCAAAGTTCTCAGCCAAATCTTTGTCTCCTTCCTTATCTTGACCCATCTCTTCCAAAGCAGCCCAAGATTCCATGAGAAATCACCTGAAATCCTTGATAAATACACATGTTAAAGTTTTAAGCCTCACTAGAGACCACTGAGTTAGGATTCCAGGCTGAGGCCACATAGTGTCCTGTGTTTGTTTTTTCCTGGATCCCTTTGGCCTCTGCTTTTAAACAATTTTTATGCCAGAAGTAGTCAGACTACATTCAAAAGGTTATTTAGGAGAGAGAATTTCCCCCAGGAAAGATAACATTCATTTAATATTTAGTATTAAAGTAAGGCAATACAGCAAAAAAGTGAATTATTCTGGTCTCTTCCATCTGTAAACAATTTTACACTTAACCTTGTGTATTTTTCTTGTTCATTTTGGGGGAAAAAGAAACAAGTTTTCCAAGGTAGGAATACCAGGTGGTTAAGTGTTCTTTCTGTAAACAATAGCATGCCCCCCAAAGGGGGAAACTGAAAATCCATGCCAAGAGAGCAGTTAGATATGCTACAGGCCACAGGAGGGTCAGTCTCTCAGTAAGCCAAGGAAGGTCACTGGGGAAAGTGGGAACTCAGGGTCTAGAGGGCCCCCAAATTCTTAAAATAAACATGGATAAATACTTCTCTCCTTTCTTTTTTATAATTTCTGCAGTCTCAGACTAGTGAAGCCAACAGAAGACCTACCAAATGACATATATCATATTAACAATATCACATGTAATATTTTTTGAATCCCCATAATGTGTCTGATGCCACACATGGAACCCTGTTGAGATTATTTAGAAAAGTTCTTTCTCTTTTATATGCTTAAGTTTCTGTTCTCCCTTTACATCAGTATGGTTTCTTTTAAGGTTCATACCACCACCCCACGAGACATATACTAAGAATCTTCTTAACCATTTTGCAGATGAAGCCCAGAAGAATTAAGCATGCTGGAGTTACATGACAAGCACTATCCACTGTAAACTTCTTTTCTAATATAAGTTTATAAGTTCTCCAAGGTGAGCAACCATGTCTTGCATAGGATTAAGTCCTTGTAGGAGGTACGATATAAGACAGGGCTGAACAAAGCTCAATATATAAATTGAAATTATAAGAACTCTTGGGATTCTTTATTAAAAGTTTTCCTTGTTCTTAACAAACCATAATATGAATTTGTTTGAAAATTACCATGATTATCAGCTACTTCTCCACCCCCCCATATACCTTGTTCCCAACATATACTCGAAATTTTCTTTTCCTTTGGCTTGCAGGCTTTAATTTCGATTATGACTCACTGGCTTTAATTTTTCCAGACAATTAGCAAATTCCCGAGTTAGCAAATAATACTGCTTTTATTCCATTGAGGTAAGCATATATTTTAAACCATCAACTTGGATGCATTTTATATAAGTCAACTCTTGGTCAAAAGAATTGAATGGTTTGGTTCATATCTCTGGTGTTGGAGAGTTGAAGCATATTGTTGATCTAAAGCTTCCCACATGGTTTAGGTCCTAGAAGACTCCCAGTAGTCCTGATGCAGAGCCCTCACAATGTACATTTTAGCTTGAATTATAAGTACGGGCTTAGATTTCTCTTTTCTCTAAAGGTATTTGTCCACAGTAAATGAAAGCAAGTGGGCCAGCACTCCAGCAAACCCTCTCTGACCTTGGTGGGTGTCAGCAACCCCTGACAGGTTTTTACAGGCAATGAATTGTTCCCTAACTCCACTGCATTCTCCAACACAGAGCAGTGCTCTGTACTTGTACAGCACTCTGCAAAGCCTGTATTTCTAAACTACAAAACCAGTGCATGGAACAAAACAAATAAAATTTTCATAGCTCTACAGTTGGGATAGAAACTTGAGAAAAACACTAACTCGGCGTTGCTTCCACACGTAAAGGTTGAAGGCATTGCTGACTTGACTGGCAGCCAAGGAAACTCTTTCTAGGGTTGGATACTGTCCCTGTTCTCTGTCAGGGCAGCAGGATGCTGGTGAGGACACGAAACACAGAGAAGTCTGGATTTCCTTCACAAAAATAATGTATACTAAAAGAAAACATAAATTAAAAAAGAGGAAATTGTAGGACAGCAAAATGGCACTGAAGATCATTTTCATTCCCATGGAACTCTTTTTAGAATATTCAGAAAAGCTCTTTCCCTTTTATATGCTTAAGTTTCTGTTCTCCCAGGTTATCCCTCTTAGAGCCAGAAACTGCAATGCCTTCCCTACACAGCAGTGACAGTTTTCCTCTTCTACAGTTCTAAAGTGAGCTGCTTCTCCCACCATTATGAGCAGAGGTGTCATAGTGAAGTTATGCTATCTATCTTTCCTGCCAAGTCTGACTTAAGCTGTTTTCCAATGGCAATGGAATATTAAGCCATGGATAATGTAAGAAAAAGATAAAGATAAGTTTAAGATCCAAAAGAGGTCCATTCCTGTGGGAGTCAGTCACATTCTGGCTGCCATGACTCCATCAGTTTAAATCCCCTCAGGTTCTTCTTGGCCCATTTTCAATCCTATAATTACTCACTACTTGTGGTTTCTTTATTCCCAGTTAACAAACAATGTACATCTATATGTTATGCTCTTCAGCTCCACTTTCTCAATTTAGGAATGACTGATAATTTATCTTAGTCATTTGCATATAGC